>PVIA01003776.1:0-157834 GCA_004024845.1 Tonatia bakeri
GGATAATCTTGAGGGTAACTCCAGCTCTTACCAACTGAAACAAGGAAGGAACGCAAGGGGGTGGTGTGTATGTGCAGGTGGAATCTCAGTTTCAGAAACCTCATCACAGGGAATTAACACTTAAGAATTGCCAGCTGGGTGCCCACTTTCACTGCGGAATCCCCAGCCGCCCCCCAGTGACCCCTGGAGCAGCCGGGCAGAGAGGGAATAGGCACAGAGGAGTCAAGGAGACTGCCCGACCAGACCCCCAAATCAGAACCAGGTCTGTGAGATCTCAGAGCACATACTAATCTTTCAAAATAGCCAACTTTTAAAATAAAACGTGGCAATTTCCAGGTACGCACCCAGCAGCCCAAACTTAAACCACAGTGTTGAATGGGCCCCCTAGGCACGACTATGTTTTCACGAGTTCCCAACTTCTTCAAGAGTGACAGCTGGGGGTTGGCATCGATTGACAAACCTTTTGAATATCTACACAACATTCATTCTTTTTACTGTACATTCCTGTACTGTGGCGAAGCCAATTTCCTGACCTCCGGTCCATTTATCTGAAAGCAAACTGTGAAATACTTCCATCCTGCATCCTGGTGATTTTTGGTGACCGGGCTAATGTGCTGTTTCAAGATATGAAAGCTCAGTTCTGGGATATTTTCTTCTATTGTTCCTTTGATAATCCTTCTTCCACCCGTTATCTGTTTTCTGTTCCTTAAATGTCGAGTACTTAACTGGACCACTTGAATAGATATTCTAGGATTTTAACTTTTCTCTCTATATTAGGGAATATGATTCAGCTAGGAGGAAAAGAATATCCAATTAAGTTAACTAAATTAAGAGGCGCTTTTTTTTCCCACAAGAAGTCAAGAGCTAGTTGGACTGGTATTATTTCAGAGGCTCAACACAGTCAGGGCAAAGTTCTCTGGGACTCTCTTGGCCTCTAACACATGGCCACAAGATAACTGCTGCAGCTCCCACCATCACATCTGCATCCAGGGCAGGAATAAAGAGGAAGAAAACAGAAGGAGTTGCATCTGTATCAGGAAAGTAAAGACTTCTGCCCTGGCTGGTATAGCTCAGTGGATTGAGCTCAGGCCTGTGAATCAAAGCATCACTGGTTCGATTCCCAGTCAGGGCACATGCCTGGATTGCAGGCCATATCCCCAGTATGGGGTGTGCTAGAGGCAACCATACATTGATGTTTCACTCCCTCTCTTTCTCCCTCCCTTCCCTCTCTCTCTAAAATAAATAAATAAAATCTTAAAAAAAAAAAAAAGACTTCCACAAACCCCCTGCAGACTTCAGCTTCTGACTCAATGGCTAGAAATGGGTCAAAGGGCAAATCTAATTACAGGAGATGCTGGGAAAGAAAGTTTTAGTATCCGACCCCAGTGGAGGGGAACAAGAGAAAAGGGAGGAATGAACCAACCCCGTGTCCTAGTTTCCAGTCTTTTTTTAAAAACTACTTTATGCAAGAATTCCTCAATTGTATCTTCCAAAACTTCTGTTGAGTTTTTATTTCTGCTCCAATCATTTTAATTTCTAGGAGTTCTTTCTTGTTTTCTGTTATCTCCTCTTTTGTTTGTTCTCATGGCGTTCTTTCTTGCTTCGTGACTACAGTATCTTCTCTCTAAGGATACTTACAATTTTTCTTTTAAGTCCTTTTTTTTCTTTTTGCCTCTTTCTTACACTATTTCCCTTTTCTTCAAATTGATAAGTTCACACACACACTTTGATCTCTGCCTTTTATTTTGGTGGTGTCCCTCGGAAGTCTGGTGCTCCCTGGTTGCTGGTTTATGCTTTAAAACGACACCAAAAAGTTACTGGGGAAAGCTGTGTGATTAGATCAGAAGTGTCACCTGTTGGCCTAGGGAGAGATGAGATGTTGAGCCACTCTGTCACTGGGAGACACCCTCCCACCCCTCCCCCAGTTGTCACCTGTATTTTCTCTGGGGAAATTAAATCTTCCATTGGTTTTCACTCTGGTCTTCTCAACATGAAGCTGTAGGGGAATGAGCCTGGTGCCATAGTGGGAGCAAGGAAGATGACGGGGGCTGCCTGGCTGGCAGGCTCCAGAGCCAGAGGCTCTGCTCAGTTTCTCCAGAGAAGGAGCTTCATGTCCTACAGGAATTAGGAAGCAGCCAGTGCTCAATGGTGTAGGTCAGAGGTATAACAGATCCCTAGGGAATCTTTCAAATTCAAACCATCTCCCATCCTCAGCCCCATGACTCACCCTTGCGCCTTCCACTGAGCTGGTGTCTCGACTCCAGAGGCTTCGAGGAGCCCCAGTGAACAAAACCTGCCGCTGGTCAGTCTTCCTCCCCCAGGCGCCTGCATTGCAGCCCCATCTGCTAGGCAGAGTCAGTTGCCACCCTTCAAAGCACTTCCACCTCCCAGACGTGACCACATCTCTTCTCTGCTCTTGTCTCTGCTCGGCCCCCCACCCTGCCCGGTTGTCTTTGTCCTAATGGGTTTATGCCATTTACTCCTTCAGTGTAATTGTGGATAAGGAGTGGTGGGTGGAGAATAAGCTCAGGTATATGTGTGCCATGCTTCACTGGAAGGCTAAATGTGGTATTGTAATTTAATACAACTAGAAGAGCCAAAAACAATTTTAGAAAAGAAGGAGGAATCAGTTTATGTCATCGAGATTATATGGCATTGGTGGAGGAATTGACACACAGCTCAATGGAACAGAAGAAAGAACCCCAAACAGACCCACGCAAACACGCCCCACTGATTTTCGACCAGGCTCAGAGCAGTTCACTAAAGGAAGGAGAGCTGGAACAATGCATGTCCGTGACCGGAAAATGAACCTCAACCTGGGTCTCACACCTTGTACAAAAATTAATTCAACAAGAATCACAGACTTAAATGTCAAATGTAAAACGGTAAAACATATAGGAAAGAACATAAGAGAAAATATTCACCCTCTAGACTAGAGCCAGGCAAAGAGTTCTCAGACTTGGCGCAAAAAAGCATGATCAATTAAAAAAAATTATAAATTGGACTTGATCAAAATAAAAAACTTTGGTCTGTGGCAGACCCTGTTTAAAAAGATAAGAAAGACAAGCCACAGAGGGGGAGAGAAATATTTGCAAACCACATGCCCGGCAAAGAACTAGTATCTAGACTACATAAAAAACTCTCAAAATTCAACAGTAAAAAAAGCTAAAAATCCGGTAGATCATGGACAAAGCATATGAAGAGATGTCTCACCAATGACGGTACACAGGTGACAAACACGTGAAAAGACGCCCTGCGTCATTAGCCATGGGAGAGGTGCACATGCAAACCGCAGTGAGAAACCGCCGCACACCTACCAGAATGGCTAGGACAAAACAGAGTGGCACCGCCCAGCTCTGACAAGGACGCAGCGGAGCTGGATCCCTCACCCGCTGCCAGTAGGATTGGAAAATGGTAGGTTTGGCAGTTTCTTTCCAAACTAAGCATGCAGCTGCCATGTCACCTAGAAGCACGCTCCTGGGCATGCCTCTTGCAGACGCGAGGACCGAGAGGTGCACAGAACCTGCACACAAATGATGGCAGCAGCTTCGTCCGTAATGGCCCCCAGCAGGGAGGAGCCCGTGGTCCTCTCACGGGTGAGGGGCTGTGCCGGGCATGGGACATCCACACCCTGGAGCACCAGTCAGCCGTGAAAGGGGCAGACTATTGGGAGACCTGTACCTTAGTTGAATCTCCAGAGAATTATGCCAAGTGGAAAACTTCCAGTCCTAAAAGGTTATATATTGTGTGAGTGTATTTATATAACTTTCTTGAAATGACAAAATTATACAGAGGACAGATTAGTAGTCACCAGAAGTTATAAGAGAGGGATAGGAGCAGGAGAGAAGGGTTGTGGCTGGGAAATGCTGACATGAGGGGTCCTTCTCAGGAGGAAAATGCTCTATGTCACGACTCCATCAGTGTCAACACCCTGGTTACAACACTGCACTACAGTTTTGCATGATGTTACCACTGAGGAAAACTGGATAAAGAGTAACACAAGATCTCTCTTTATTATCTCTTACAGGTGTATTTGGATATACAATTATCTCAAAATAAGTTTAATTTTTTAAAAACTCAGGGCATACAAAAATAAATTATTTCTTATCAGTCTGCAAGCTTCAACTGACACAGGCCAGGTGGCTCCATTGAACTTGACTGGCCTCACTCATGGTCATGGGGTGAGGCTGTGGGCTGGGCTCCTCTGAGTAACGGGGAACTTGACTTTGCTCCATGTATCTCTTATCTTCAGCAGGCAGCCTGGACGCGTTCTCGTGGCTACAGCAAGGGCGCCCAGGAAAGCAAGCTCCAGTGGACAGACCTCTGTCGTGGGCTTCCGACATGGCTTTTATATCATGACAGCTGAAGCAAGGCACATGACTGAGCCCAGAATTGTGGGACAGGGCAGATCCTTCTACTCACGATGGGAGGGCACTACATGGTCATCAGCATGGACACAGGGCGTGATGAAAACCTGGGGCTGTCACGGATGCCACCACACCATCCTTTGTCACCTCTAGGACTGAAGCTGCCTGTAGCCACTCTTCCTTCTCACAGGCAGATGGTGGCAATTAACTCTCTGTTGTTTCGAACACTGAACACCAGGATCTAAGTGTCCCTTTATCAAGGACGAGTCTCAGGGAAGAGAATATGTGATGTCTGAAAACTTCCTACATGAGCCAAGCTGCTTCTGGACAGTCCTTCTGCAGCGCATCCCACCGTCCCCAGCCCTGGCCCAGTCCTCATCACCTGCTGCCCCAGTGGTTCCCTTCTCACCCTTCCAAACTTCCAGCATCGCCGCTCCTTTCCCGGCACTCGCCAGGCTGGTTTTATTGGAATGCCTGTCCGCAGTCGCTGGCAGCAGTCTTCTGGCCTCCATCCCCCCTCTGTACAGGTGGGTGATGGCAGCACCCACACTGCTCCCATCACAGGTTGACGTGAGGACAAAGCAATGAAACTCATCTAACGTGTTTACGCTGCCCGGTGCCTAGGTATTTTAATGAGTTGTAGTGGGTTTTCTGTCACAGTGGAGGAGGGGCATCCCAGTGTCCCTAGGCGGAACTCTGAGAGCAGTTCCCCATGGAAACACTGCTCCCCACTGTGACTGGGCTCTGCGTCACTATCACTGGACCTTTAGGTCCAGTGGTTCCCATGCTTTGCTTAAACCTATGAGTTAAATAGGCTCTCTTGGGCCAGCCTGGCTGAGCTCACCGCCATGAAGAACACTATCGCCAGGGGAAAATGTGAGTTCTAAGCAAGTCTCCTACAAACGAACTTTTGAAACAGAACCCCTCTTAGGCATCACCTAGAGTTTAGAGTTATGAGAGAAGCCGCTTTGGAGATGACATTTCGGGTGAATCATAGATACTCTACTAGGCTGACCACTCTGAGCAAGAACCTTGGGAGTGAGGCCGGATGACAGAGGCGCTCAAAGCCAAGGATGGGGAGCAAAACTGTGTGTGAAGAAACCCAGCTAGACGTGGTTGGGGGAGGGCATCCATGGTGTGTAGAGGCTGGGAGTCTTGGGAAAAAGCCTCGAAAATGAGGAAAACGGTGCTGAGAGCAATGCCAGAGGGTCGGTGCCTGCTTGTGGGAGAGCAGGCTGTGAAAACAGAAAGGTGTTCACCAAAAGCTTAGAGCAACATATCTGGGACCCAAACGGAGAAGAAATAGCTAGACCTGACCTTTGGAGATGAAACGGAGTGGCTACAAGAAATGCAAACAGTATAGCTCCACCACTAAGTGCCTAGAAGAGGTGGATTTGGCTTTTGTGGGAAAGTGCTTGATAAGGTTTGAGTATCACTATAACCGAAGCTAGGCTGAGAGGTTTCAGGATAGAACTGTGAGACACTCAGGACTTTTCCCTGTAGTAAATAACGGTGACCTTCTGGGTGCACAGCACACCAATGAGCAGGGTGGGAAAGAGGGAGGGAAGGGATATTGCAAGAAATAGAGGAGATGAGGAGAGGGGCTGGCTTTTCCTGGGTGTACCGTCCCCTTTGCACAATGGACTAGTGAGACCGAGTTCAAGACAGGGCAGCGCTGGGCCCGTCTCAACCCAGTTAGTGCACCAGGCATCCGGGGCATGCACTGCACCTGCGGCTGCAGGTGGACCCTGAAGTGGCCCCAGGATCTCTAGTGGTGTTGAGACACAGGCCGTGAACAGAGAGTCTCAGGGATACATCCTGCAGTGCTCACCTGTACTTGGAACCCGACTTCTTACGAGGCACCCACCTCCTTATTGACTGACTGTCGGTATGAAGAACTTTCTCCACATGGCTAGACCAAATCCGGCTCCTGGTGACTGCCAGCTCTGTTCATCCTCACTCTACTCGCTGGAGCTAAGAAGCCGAACCTAACCCTCCCTCCCCATGAGAGTCGGTTCTGTTTCCCCTGAATCTTCTCTCTTCTGAGATGAGTAGTGCACATTACCCAACCTTAGTAACCAGGTCAATGGTCACTGTATGACGGCCCAGTGTGTGTGAAGCCACATGCATGTGCTAGACGGGACCCTAAAGTGAGTAAATGATCTCCTTGCTCTTCAGGCAAACAGGGTGAAGACAGAAGCATGGACAATGGACTCTAACTCAAAGAAGGCTGATAAGTACTGTGAAAAATGTTCAAAATTTGCTATGATGTAGCTACAGGGAAAGAGTGGGCCAATTCAACTTGGGGGAGCCAAAAAGGCTTCAAAACAAAGAGGGGATTTGAGTCAGAGTTTGAAAGACTTCCACAAGTAGGTGCGGGAAGGAGGCAGGTAGCAAATAGAAACAGCACTGGATACAGACTTGAGGACCTCGGTTCTTACCTTCCTGTTTGACCTCGAGCATATTTTAAATGAGGGCCCTGTACTCGATGACTTCTAAAATCTGATGATGGAGGTCACAAGGGTGTTGTTAGTTTGAGTGTGCCCACTGTAAAAGTGTGAACCTCTGCCCGTGTCAAGGCTGTGGTGTGTGCATTTGGGGCAGGATAGGAGGGTAATTCATACACTGTTTCTTCTGCCTGTCGTACTGAGGCAGCACCCTCACCAATCTGGTCTGTCTTTTTGGGACACCGACAATGTCCTTAGAATGCGATGCTGGCACCACCATCACCACGCCCACCAGCAACAATATTTCTTTAGCAATTACTCTGAGCCAGATACCTTTGCAAGCACTTCGGGTACTTATGTTTATGTTGCACTGAAGCCTTGCACCAGCCCTATGACACAAGTACAAGTTTTGTCATTCCCATTTTACAGCTGAGAAAGCAGAAGCACAGAGACTTAAATAACTTGCCCAATTTTAGAGCACCAGCCTGGTGGCAGAGCTGGGATTTGAACCCACGCAGTCTGGCTTCCCACTTTACTTCTTCAGTAGAAACTGCAAGGGCCGAAGTTTCTGCCTCACCGGGGGCATGTGGTGTGGCACCAGAGCTTTCCCATTCACTCAGCCGAAGACAGCATTGGCATTGCTGGAAGCCAGGCCACAGCAACAACCCCAATTGAGCTGGCCATCTCCTAAAGCCCCTAAAACACTTTGACGTGAGCCGCCCTTAAACCAGCTCAGCCCCGTTCTGTGCGCATGCAGTTTATTAGTTAATCCTAGATACTGGGCTCTCCATTGAGCCCTAAGGCGTTCTAGATTTCAGCTCACAGCCACACCCTATGGTAACCCCGAATCCTGCGTCATCAATGTCATCTCCCCCAGCTTAGCATTACAGTAACGGCTAACAGGCAGCGGAGCACGTACTTTGTGCCGGGGGCCCTCCTAAGTGTGTTTCATGTAGTGTCTTATATGATAGTTTAGTCTTTACACAAAATCTGTTGTTATTCACGTTTAAGAGAATAGGAAATCAAAGCCGGTGAAGTTAAGATACTTGCTGAAGATCCAATTAGGAAATAAAGACCCTCGGTTTGTGTCCGGGACTGTCCCACGCTGGGGCCTGAACTCACATGCTCTCGGACCCCTTTGCATCATTCATAAACTTGTCGTTATCTAAGTCAATGCCAAAAAGTATTCAGCAGAAGCAAGGGCAGAGCTCAAAGGTGAGTTACATCCCTCCTGGTTTACATGAACCGCATACTCGAATAGTCCTAAGCCATCAGAGATCGAGGCACTTCTCATGTAAGATCGAGAGCCAGAGAAGCTGAGCCATTCTTCCAGGCTCACCTGCCGAGGGGAGAAAGAAGGGAAAGTGAGCGATGCGGGGAGCACAAGCCCTCCATTCTGCCAACACACACCTCCTGCGGGGCCGAGAGACCATCCACAACGTTGTGCAGTCACACGTTGTCTTGACAGCAGTTCTCCCACTTGTTTGCATGCATCTCCTGAGGGCTCTACTGACGGCCTCCTGCAGGGAGTGTCCACTTCACCATCGGACCCCCTCCCTTCCAGGATCATGGCAGGTGGGATACAGGCATCCTGACCGACTCTCAGTGAGCACACGGAACCCTGTTCTGACGGTTCGCACGTCAGCTGTAGTAATCCAGTGTAGGAGTGTTTCCAAGGAGTGAGCATCGGTGCAAGGTTTTCCGAGACCTGCCGGCACCCTGAAAACTGAGCACGTCGTCATCTCCGGGCATCGGGCACCACTGGAGGGTGGCCCTGCGTCACCCTGCACGAAGCCTGTGATCTACTCAAATCTGCCAAACTCACACTGCCACCTACTCCTTATCAGAAGCTTCACCGGCTCCGAGTCATTTCCTTCACAGAGAAGAGAGGAAGTTGGAGTGTTTTGTTTTCCTCCTACCTTCTGTTGTACATGAATCTGGAAAGTCCCCCCTTTTGTCATTGTTTTCAGGAATCTCAGCTCAACCTGACACTCCGGGCCTAGTCCACTTCATACTGGCTTTTCGTCACAGCCAGTGACAAAGACTCGTCCTTGACCAAACTTGACTCAGGCCTCACTGAGCCCAGTGGAGCCCCTTCCTTGGGCTTGTTCTCTGAGAGCCCAGTTTTAGCAAGACTCCCATTGAGTCAGTTTATCCAAAATCTCCGACCTTTATATCTGACCAAATGCTTCACCCCAACCACCTGCCACGAAATGCCTGGTCCCCGTGGCCTCCGCAGGAATCCTACCTGGTCGGAGTAGCCAGAAGCCCAATTAACCCTGAGGCTTCCTCTCACTAATGTGCCATCTATCCGCTCGTTGGCTATGAATTCCCAGTTTTCCTTGTTGTGTTTGGGCTGACCCGAGTATCTTTCCCGCTCTGCAAAACCCCAATGCCGTGAAAGCAGCCTGCCTCCCTATTACAGCAGTCCTGGATGTAGTCTACCCTAGTGTTTTAACAAGTGAAAGAACCATTTTTTTAACACTTTCTTTGGACTTTTTTAATATGTGCTTTAAAAGTGAGAGCTCATCCAACCATTTCTTATTAACTCAAAAAGGAGAACTCAGCTACTACATTGTCATAGTCCCATAAGAAATGCTGAAATGATTTTACAAATAGAGGCAAAACTGGAAAAGCCAGTCACTACCCATGGGCCGATAAGCAGTTGCACTCTAGAGAAATGGTCTGCATTTAGTGGATGCAATTATTTACATTACTATCAGTTTTCTACAAGTCAACTTCTGTTTCTACAAACTTAGAACAGCCCAGTAAAAAAACTAGCAAAGGTAGACTTGTCTACAAAATCAAACCATCTCCAGAGGGTCCGGCAGTCCATTGAAAGGATATCCAGTAATCTCTTGATTTCAAAACCTTCCAGTTGTTCCTTATATACCAAGGTCCAACAGCAGTAAAAATAAGTCCAGAAAATAAAGAGAATGGAAAGCAGCAATAATCAGGGACCATTTATACAGAATTGAGATGGTCAAGTTACGTGGTTGTGTTACCTTGGGCAATTTTACTTAACCTCCCTGTACCTCAATTTCCTCATCTATAAAGGGAGCATAACAGTAAGTACCTATTGCATAACCGAGTTAATAATTTGTGAAGTCTCAGTAAAACAATAGCTGTATTCGGTATGCCTCTTTGGAGCCTGTGACCATGACAGCATGCCTAGCTTTGCTCTAAAAGGTAGTGCCAGGTGAGCCTGAGAATTCTACCATAATGATCACAGGTTCTACAAGATAACGTACATTAATTCTTTCTCCCAGGGTTTCCCATTGCTGCTAGTCGACTAACAAGTTCCTCTTCACCAAGTGTAAGATTCAAGTGTAGAACCCCTGTATCACCATTGCTTTCTTTTACTCGAGAGATGATATTAGTGTCAAGTGTGAGATTCTGTTTGTTAACCAGGAGTGTTCAGTGGGAGTCAAGGAAGTTAAAATCTTCTGTCACAATGACATCCCGCCTCTGTGCAGATGATCTCTATACCGAAAGCATCATCTATCTTCCCTCTAGTGAGACCAGTTAGAATAATGCCAATGCCATTATTTCAGTTGCCCTTATAATTTTGTCCTCACCCAGACACTCTAACCACAAGTTGCAGAGATTATGATGGTGGTTGCCAGGGGCTGGGGCATGGGAGAGGCGGGACAAGGCTGGTAAATGGAACAAACTTTCCATTATAAGATGAATAAGGTCTGAGGATCTGATGTGTAACATGGTGAGTGTACTTGATAATACTGTACTGTATAATCAAAACTGGCCCCTGGCTGGATTGGCTCAGTGGGTTGAGCGCTGACCTGTGAACAAAGAGGTCACCAGTTCCACTCCCAGTCAGGGCACACGCCCGGGTTGTGGGCCAGGTCCCCAGCGGAGGGCCCGCAAGAGGCAACCACACAGGATGTTTCTCTCCCTCACTTCCTCCCTCTTTAGAGGTGAATAAATAAAATCTTTTTAAAAAATAAATAAATTTTGGATACATAAGTCCAAATGGAAAAAATATTGCTAAGGGAGTAGAAATGTGTCCTCACCACCACCACTCACCCCCCAAAAGGGTAAATATGTAAGCTGGTGGATATTTAATTAACTCAGTGGTAGAAATATTTTCATAATATATATATATATAACAAATCATCATGGTACACACTTTGTATGTACTGCAATTGTATTGGTCAGTTACACCTCAGTAAAGCTGGGGGTGGGGATAACAGAAAATTTGTGGAGAAGTGGCAGGACAAAGGAAAGGGCTTCAGGCTCCGGGTGACAAACTGGGAAGGCAAGTGTGTGGAGGGGACGAATCCAAGGTCCAGGCTGAGTCAGTGAGGTCTGGTGTGCAGACTCCTCTGGTGTCGGCTCCAGGATAATAAATGTCTAGAATTGCCTCCAGTAGTTAAGAATCCTCCTTCCCTTCCTGGCAGAGACAGAAATAAGAGAGTTGTTCTTGTGTGTGCTTCTTCTTAATTGCCTTAAGCTGACAACATTCTTCACGCCAAAATGGCATGTTTGGGGTCGCATGCTCCAACCACTCCCAGGTGTACTTTGTAGCGATCGGTGGTTCTCCTCTGTCCCTCTCCTCACATGTTTCATTGAACTAGTCATTTCATCTCGGATCCCATTTCGTCGAGTTTCATCACTGAGACTGGTATAAGGATGAGAGTCACGTCCCCAAAGGAATGTGGCACCCATTCTAAAATCTGCCCAGCTGGCCTTTTGAGTTTTATTTGGCTGCTCACTTATAGTGATGGACAAGCAAACCCAAGTTTTCCTGAAGAAGAGCTTTTTATCCATACATGCAAACACTTAAGGATTTTCCTGAGACATATTCCCAGTAATAATTTAAATAAATTCCAGAACCCAAAATTCAGGCAGGTTGAAAATCAGTATAACAATTTTAAATAATCCATACTCAGTAATTCAACTCCTGGGAATAATTCCTCAGGAAACAATGCAAAATATGAGCAAAGGTGACACAATTATACTCTGCAACATTATGTGCAACAGTGAGCAGTTGAAAGCAAACAAAACATGTAAAAAAGAGTTTTCTGGTGGAATAATCCCAGTGCTTCCCTTCACTGGACTTGTGTAGCCACTAGAAATTCCATTTACAAAATATGTTTGTTGGCATGGAGATCTCTTTATGATAGATGTTAAATGGAGAAAGCAAGTCACAAAACTATAATAACATCTTGAATATAGAAAACCATGGACATCGCATTTATTGAGGGATTCATCTGGTTGAAAGACACACTCAAATCAGCTTAAGCAAAAACAAAACAAAAAAAGGCAAGCAAGAGCACTCCTGGCCCCCGAGTGGCGAGCGGGAGCTCTCCGGATGCAGGGCAGTACTCGCTCCTGCCCCCAGGACCAGTGCTCTCCAATCCGGTTCCTTCACTTCTTTCTCTGCCCAGCAGCTTCGTCTCCTCTGCTGCGTGGAACCTGAACAGGACCTCCCAGTCGAAATACACAGCAGAGGCTGGCTAGATTCTCTCTAACGCAATTCCAAATTTCTGGCATGTGGAATTGAATTGGCCCAGCTCGGGTAGGCAAGCCCACCTCTTGTCCACTTGGACATCACGAGGGGTCATTTCGTCCACCTGGCTGCAGGTCTTCCTCTCGGCAGGCACATTACTGGGGCAGCACGAAGGGAAACAGCAGATGCCTGAAAGGCAGTTCACCATATTGCCACAGAAGAAAAGAAATACAACAAAATTTTAACAATATTTATCACCAACAGACTGAATCACAGTGGTCCTTACTTTATATTCTTTTATGTTTTGAGAGTTTTCCACACTGTTTTGAATAAGTTTTAGGAGAAAAGTGGGTTTGGTTTTGCTTTTTAGTATGTAACATGTCTTGGGTCCCATCTCTAATACGTGCCCGCTTGTTGGGTGTGGGAGATGAGAAGTCCAACGAGTAATGGGCATTCTCTGTCCTCAGTGAATCTGCCTCCTTGTGCTGGCTGCGCCCTCCTGGGCTCATCCGTACCTCGCCGAGGCCTGGCGGGATTCTGAAGGGTACCTGTGCCCAGGGCCATTCGGTTATGTACCTCTAGACTCCGGTAGCAACTCCAGGCCGTACTCCATGACTGACTTACTGATCACGTGCATTTGTTGACTCTTGAATTATTTCAAATGACTGTATCTCATCTTCCCCCAAAAGGCTGATTTTTAAAATAAGAAAAAACACTCTTAATTTTTCGTTAATACCCTTTAAGGTGACTAGACTGATGCACGTTATGTGCGATAACTACGAGCTTCCTGGTTAAAACTCACTTCGAACTGACTTTCCCGCAGCCACTCTTTGCTGATCTCTGTGCCTAGTATTTAAACATCAGTTCTTCCCGCACTTGTGTGAGATGATTGTGCATGATTTCTCTTTCATTGTCCACACTTCCTCCATCTGCATGTGTCAGTCAGCCAGCACGCACGGTTTCACGATCAGGCACATGGCCATACATGTCTATTTCAGTTAAGAGTTTGGGTAGAACGTGAAATCATATTTAAGTGTTTCTTCTTTTGTACACACAGGGAATTCTATCCCTAAATTTACGACATATGACCTGTAGATAAGCTTTTGTGGATTTTGCTATGGTTAGGGCTAGATTCGAGTTTTAAAGACATTCCTGTGGTTCCCTCTGAATACGACCCTTGGTTTTCATAAGAGAGGTGACACAATATAGTGTGAAGCCAAAAAGACCAGGATTTAGATTGCAGCTCAAATGATAGAACCATTAGCAAGATATTTTACTTCTCTGAGCCTTGGGTTGCTCATTTATAAAGTGAGAATAACACCTGCCTCTCAATGTAGTTAAGATTAAGTGTTTGTGTAATACCTGTCACGTATTAGGTAGTAAACATTTTCTGAACAGAAGAACATGAAAAAAAAAGAAAAAATAAACTATCAGGAAAACACCCATGTAATTGTCCTGAAGGGCAGTGACCTTGATAATAAATAAGTTCAACTAAAAAAAAATCAGGATTTGAACTTCCAGCCAAGATGAAGGTATAGGCAGATACACTGTGCCTCCTTGCACAACCCAAAGAAGGACAACAACAAGTTTGAAAACAAAAAACAACCAGACTGCCAGAAAATCAAACTGTATGGAAGTCCGACAACCAAGGAGTTAAAGAAACATTCATCCAGACCAGTAGGAGGGGCAGAGATGGGCAGCTGGGACAGAGAAGATGTGCGGCAAGGTGGTGTCTGGCAGACCACTGGTCCCACATTTTCGAGCAGATAAACTGGGAGGAACAACTGGAGAGTGAGACAGATGGCATAACCCTGAGTTCCAGTGCAGGGAAATAAAGCCTCAAAACCTCTGGCTGAAAAACATCTGTGGGGGTTGCAGCAGTGGGAGAAACTCCCAGACTCACAGGAGAGTTCACTGTAGAGACCCACAGGGTCCTTGAATGTACACAAACCCACCCACCTGGGAATCAGAACCAGAAGGATCCAATTTGCTTGTGGCTATCGGAAGAAGTGACTGAAGGCCGGCAGAGAGCTGAGCAAGCAGCACTGTTCCCTCTTGGACCCCTCCCCCACATACAATGTCACAGTGCAGCCAGGTGGGTTGCCCCACCCTGGTGAACACCTAAGGCTCCAACCTTTACTATGTAACAAGTGCTCAGAGACAAAAAAAATATGGCCCAAATGAAAGAACAGATCGAAGCTCCAGAAAAAAAATATAACTAAGTGATAAAGAGACAGCCAACCTATCAGATGCAGAGTTCAAAACACTGGTAATCAGAGAATGCTCACAGAAATGGTTGAATATGGTTGCAAAATAAAGGAAAAACTGAAATCTATGAAAAGTGAAATAAAGGAAAATGTACAGGGAACCAACAGTAACAGGAAGGAAACTGGGACTCAAACCAACGGTTTGGACCAGAAGGAAGAAATAAACATTTA
Organism: Tonatia bakeri; assembly: GCA_004024845.1. NCBI lineage: Eukaryota > Metazoa > Chordata > Mammalia > Chiroptera > Phyllostomidae > Tonatia > Tonatia bakeri. The sequence goes on from PVIA01003776.1 coordinate 14,723, forward strand.
AACAGAACAGAATTAAGAAACAAGAATTCACAAAATGAGGAGAGGCTTAGGAACCTCCAGGACGACTTGAAACATTCCAACATCCAAATCATAGGGGTGCCAGAAGGAGAAGAGGAAGAGCAAGAAATTAAAAACTTATTTGAAAATGTAATAGAGAACTTCCCCAATCTGGCAATGGAAATAGACTTCCAGGAAGTCCAGGAAGCTCAGGGAGTCCCAAAGAAGCTGGATCCAAGGAAGCACACACCAGGACACATCACAATTACATTACCCAAGATTAAAGATAAGAAGAGAATCTTAAAAGCAGCAAGACAAAGGAGACAGTTACTACAAAGGAGTTCCCATAAGACTATCAGCTGATTTCTCAAAAGATAACTTACAGGCAAGAAGGGGCTGGAAAGAACTATTCAAAGTCATGAAAGGCAAGGACCTACATCCAAGATGACTCTATCCAGCAAAGCTATCATTTAGAATGGAAGGGCAGATAAAGTACTTCTCAGATAAAGTCAAGTTAAAGAAGTTCATCATTACCGAGCCCTTAATGTATGAAATGTTAAGGGGACTTATGTAAAAAAATAAAATAAAATAAAAAATATGAACAGTAAAATTACAACATCTCACAACTATCAACAACTGAACCTAAAAAAAAAAAACAAGGACATATTAAGCAAACAACTAGAATAAGAACAGAAGTAGAGAAATGGAGAACACATGGAGGGTCATCAGCAGGAAGGGGGAAGGGAGGATTAGAGGGAATAGGGGGAAAGGTACAGGGAATAAGGAACATAAATGGTAGGTACAAAATAGACAGGGGGAGGTCCGGAATAGTATAGGAAATGGAAAAGCCAAAGAACTTGTGTGTATGACCCATGGACATGAACTAAGGGGGACGGGGAATGCGGATGGGAGGGGGGAATACAGGGCAGATGGGAATAAAGGAGGGGAAAATGGGACAACTGTCACAGCATAATCAATAAAATATATTAAAAAGAAAAAGAAAAATGAAAAAAAAAACAGGGTTTGCCAACTAAAAAAGATAAGATGCAGAAGTCTTTTAGAATCAAATTACAGGAGTGAAGGTCAGCCACTCCTTGGATGAAACGTGGGCAGGGAGGGGAGGTGGGTGGAGGGGGCAGGGCTTAAGGAGGAAGTGGTGCTCCTCCCACTAGCCTCACTTCAACCTTGGTCCTAAAGCTGAAGAGGCAGCACCAGATGAAGTCTTAGACCACATGAACCTCCCCAAATGAGAAGCCAAGAACACTCGGTGAAAGTTTCCTCTTAAATTTCCTGCGGAGAGATTCAGGTATAGAAATACCCTTCCTGCCACCTACCTGAAGCAGGGGAAACCACTGACAGCTTCGAGACCAGGTAACACCAGGAGGCACCAGTCTTCATTCTCAGCCTTCCCAGGAGGACACAGTTGGGTCTTCAGTCCTGGCTTTACTAATGAAGCAATGTAATTAGGGGAGATGCTTACTGAGTTTTTTAAATGGTTCTTATCATGTAAGTCTCAGAATGCAAAATGACAGCTGAGAATCTAGTTTATTGGGATTTCCAGGAAAGAGAAAGAAGATATTTCATTTTCTCTTTCACTTCTCCTTTGCTACAGAAGGTTTGATAGTTCTGTAAAGATTGTATAAGTGGCTGAATCGTTTTTAACGCAATGCCATTTTCTCTCATTGCGTGTATGACAAGATAGGTGACAGCATGACAGCTGGTCAGTGGCCTGGAGACGCTGACTTCCTCCTTAGAGCAGAGACAGGGCTGAAGACAGGAATCCTGGGTTGGAGCCCAGAACCCTGAGCATCTTGTGAGAACTTGGTCACAAGGTCTAGTCCTGGCAGACTCCCTAGGGACTTCCTTGAATACCAGGCCGAGATAACATGAGAAATCCCTCTCCCTCCCCTCTAAAAAGCTCCCTCCTCTCTGGAGCCCTGGCCCCTCTCTCCTACCATCAGAGCTTGAGTCCTCTTGTTTGATAAATATGACCTTTGGGTCTGTCAGTTTAGCTTCTATTTGTATAAAGTTAAGGCAGTTTACCACATGCCTCATTTCACCCTTAGGATTAAAGAGCATGTCATACTCAGATGTGACACCCAGGGGAGGAGAAAGGCAGACTCAAAGGCTGGAAGTTTGGAGATGGAAGGAGAAGGGCGGACAGCCTCTGAAGGGCATTGAGGGCATAGGGTGCTCAAGGGGAGACTCAAGGCAACCAGCCCAGACTGAGCTCATCACTTGGTCTGGGAGCCCTTCTTAGAGATGAGCGTCTACGCCCGTGAGGGACATCGGGCCTCATCTGTGTCCAGAGCAATGAAAGTCATCTCTTCTGCTGAGCTTGTTGCCCCAGGGGCGGCCTCACCCCTCACCCCTAGGACAGGCTGATGCCAAGTGAACTCAGTGTAAGTTCTGTCCAGCTGAACTCGTAGCTTCACTCATCCTGGGAGCCTGCCTCCTCCATTCACACATCCATTACCTCCCACAGGGGAGTGAAACCTAACCTCAACTAACAAATCTAGAGCTAGATAAACTCCCAGTGTGTCTGGCAATAGCAGGGGTTCAGGGGCGTCCCCTGCAGCTTTGGGCTCCCTGGCTGTACACGCAGTGCGCACCCAGCAGTGCCTTCTCTGGGGTGGGAAAAGAGGCCAACAAAAGAAACTTTGTAACCTTGCTCTGGGGAGTAGGTTTATGCAGTTTGCTATATAGATAAGGAGAGAGTATGTAAATATAGGGTGGTGAGCCGTTCATTGAATTAGAACAAGTCTCACAGGTCTTATGGGGAGCTCCCTGTTCCCTCCCAGCTCTGAGCGCAGGGGGCCCCACCCAGGGCTTTGTTTCCATTAACATTGGCTTGAAACTTACCGTGTGCACTTCCAAAACCCAGAAGTTGGGCTTTCACTTTCAACTGGAGTAGCTGAGAGCAGAAAGGATCCAACATGTGATAACCTAAGTCGCCGCTGCTTTAAAATAAGACTTAGCTGTTCATTTCACATAGCTCTCCCGTAACCATCTGCACTTGTTAAATGCATTTAAAGTGTCTTAGCCAGTACTTTTATGTCTCCACGCACCCTCTTTCAGCCAAGTGCTTGCCCTCTTTCAGCCAAGTGCTTGCTTCCCAGGGCCTGGCCAGAGCGCTCACCCGGCTCTGCCCCCTCGGGAGGTGTGGCCCCGTTCGTGGGGGGTCACTGCCTGAGCCCTGCTCTGTTCTCCACTTCTCATCCTTAACTTTGCCTGTTGCTTGGGCCAAGTGCTTCCTTCCTCTCTAGCCTGTAACAACAAAAATTTCTTTCACAAATGGAAGGACTGTTTGGTTCTTCTTGACCTCAGCAGTTTCCCTCTTTTTCTGACCTTGCTTCTGAATCAGCATTTAGCAAACTTATTTCTTAAATAAGTTGGACCCTTAGTCTCTCCAACAATGCCACACACGTGTGCAACACACACACACACACAACCTTCCAGTACTCCTCACACTGTGTTAGAAAGGTATGATTTTTTGTTTGGTTTGGTTTTGAACTTACATAGAGGTTTCTTCGAAAGTGTGGTCTTATGGCTTGAGGAGAGGGCTCACCCTTCCTTCTACACAGGACATAGTTCCTGTAGCATCCAAATGTACTTCTTGCTTACCATGTCCTGAGCTGCTCAATTCAAAAGGTAGCTTCAAATTAAAAACCTCACAGATCCTCTCCTGACACATTCTAGTTCTGGGCTCCTGCCTGGGCTCAGCCCCTTCCCAGCCAAGTCGCTGCCCAGAGTTCTGACCTTACAGCTTGCTCTCGCTTCACCCTCTTGGGCCCTTTCTCTTGCTTTTCCCAGGTTGCTCAGCCTCGACCCTTGGCCCACTGTCTTTGCTCACACGTACCTGAGGTCTCAATAGTTCTAAACATCTTTCACTCACAGGGTTGCCAGATTTGCATAAAAATGCAAGATGCCCAGTTAGCTTTGTATTTCAGATAAACAACATATACTTATTTTAAATACAGATGGCCCCCAAATTAATGATTGTTTACTTGTGGTTTTTCAACTTTACCATGTTGCAAAAGTAATACCCATGATAAATTACATGAGTTAGTGAACACTTTAGCACAAAACAGGCTTTGTGTTAGATCATTTTGCACATCTATAGGCCGATGTAAGTGTTCTTAGCACGCACAAGGCAGACTAAACTATGGTGCTCGGTAGGTTGGACGTGTTAAATGCACTTCTGACTAATGATATTTTCAGTGCAATGGATTTATCTGGACATAACCCCATCATAGACCAAGGAGCATCTGACCAAGCATATCTCGTGCAATCCTGGGGACATATTTATACTAAAAATTATGTGTTACCTGAAATTTGACTGGATGTCCCATATTTTATCTGGCAACCTTATAAACACTTTTCCTTCATCTATCAAATATTTATGGAGAACTTACCATGTGTTGGGCATTGCACCAGGTGCTAGGAACGCCAGCCACGCCCAGTGTTTGTATCTTACAATAGATGTACTTATATACACACGGTACTCACGGAGAAGTACAGGAAACTATAAGAAGTGTTGATTTGGTGTTAAACCTAACATTTGTATGTCATTCATTAGTTTTCTTAACTGCTGCATTTAATGAGCTTGCTTTTATACACATTAAAATTTACTTACAAAAAGGCAACCTATTAAAATAATATCATTTTAATGAATAATTATGCTAATTTGGGTTGAGCATTTCTCATCTACCATGCACAATTTGAAGGGTTTTATATGTACTAATCCTTTTTATCCGCATTCCACCTTGATGAAGGAGGACTTTTTATCCCCAGTTTACTGGTGGACAAATGTAGGCACAAATAAATTAAGACATGCACCCAGTTCACACAAGTAGTAAGCAGAAGGACCAGGCTTTGAACAAGGTTATCTGAAACGAGAGACCAGCAGGTTAACCACTGCTCTGTGCAAACCAGCACGTGTTACTGCTTCACAGTGTGCAAGGGTTTTCATAGTTTGTCATGTCATCTCCCTCCGTGGTCAGCCAGTGAGATAACGTGAGTTGCATTTCACAAACAGAAACCAAGTCCTAGCTTTCCCAGGCCTGGCCAAGGAGCAGTTCCTCAGACAAACGGCTTTCCTTTCATCCCAGGTATGGAAACAGGAAGCCTCCAGCTGGCCTGCAGGGCGGATATTCCATTTCCTACGGATACCAGAGTCAGAGAGAAAAGTTAGAGACTGGGCACTGAGGACCAAAGGGATTTTGTGATTGCCTGAGGACTTTGCAAGTTAGACCCTGAGCCAGCCCTGACCCTGCAGCCTCCAGGCACCCAGTCCAATTTATCCGAACCAAGTCACAGCACCTCAAACCCTGTCTGCAGTCACTGCCTGTTTCTCTTTTTGTCGGTCTTGGTGTGAGAAGGCACAATGGGGAAAAAGAAGGGCTCCTATTGATTTGATATCATACCAGCTCACATGCCCAAAGGTAGTCTTAAAGCAGGACCAGTAAGGGGAGAAGAGAATATGATTAAGAACCACCTGGAGGACAGAGTCAGAGAGCCTGGGATGACAGGTGTACTAGAAACAAATAATAGCTACCATTTCTGAGCCAGTTTCTGCACTGGGACGTCTCATGCATTGGCTTGTACCCTCGCCACACCCTTGTTATTTTCAGCTCACCTGTAGGAAACTCAAGTTCAAAGAGGTGAAGTACCCTGCCCAGGTCACACAACTAGTCAATGCCATGGCCAGGATTTGAACTCAGAACTGTTAGTCGGGGGAGCTTAAGCTGTTTTTCAGTACATCCACTGTGCAACTTTAACTGAGTGAGAGTTGGTAGATCCAGGCTTTCTGGTACATGGAACAAAAAGAAAAATGTATCCTTAGCATACAACAGAAGAAAGCAAAGTAGACTATTAACAGAAAGAAAGAATTAACAGAAAAGGAATTATTTCATGAAAGCTCAGATTGAACATAATCAGTTTATTGTATCTATCTGGTTCTTCATGTGAAAATGGAGATGAAACCCTTCCCCTCTATCCCTGTCATTTTTTTTCTTGCGTCCATCTTCCTAAATCATGTCTGTGATCTTATCACTCAAAAAAGCAGGATTTTTCAGATGAAATCTCACATGGAATACCAACCATGGCAGGAAATAGGAGCAAATCTACACAAACTAAAAGGAGAGGGGGAATGAAGGAGAGAAGGTGGGAGGGGCCTTGCACCCCAGACATTTCTCTCTTCTGAGCTGGCCTTCCCCTTGCCCACCTGCCCCCTCCCAAGAAGGGGGCTTTAATCGCTCTCCACAGTCTTGGGCTCCTTTCAGCCTAACATTCAAAGATTCCCATACCCTGACACCAGTGACCACTTGATTTATTGCTGCTCCCCATTCCCGAGCCCCAGCTAACCACGAAGGGGCATGCTTACGCCAAACGGTTCTCTCATCACCCTTCAACACTCCGCAGATTCACCCATAGTCCTTCCTCTGCCCATCCTGTTCTCAGCCCCAACACCCACCCACCCACCTAACCCCTTTCTGTTGTGGAAGGGACTCTCACTCGCCCACCATCTGCAGCTGTCTGTTCCTGGCCATCTTCCCGGCCCCCGCCCCAGCTCCCTGCATCCCTGCTCCTGTCCTAGCTCACTCTTCGGAGCTGACTACACACACGCCTCATCTCTATAAGGCTGAACTTTCAGAAAGGACCCTGACTTTTCCGACTGCCCTCGCCTCCCAGAAGCAACAGAATAGGAGCTCCGTAAATGTTCACTGAGTCTCCCCTGTCTCTCCTGACCTACAGAGAGCAGGTGGCCTGCAGGTAGAGGACGCGTGTGCCCTTTGTCGTTACAGGCCCGCCATGTGCACCCCCAGCGCGTGCGACCTGGAGGAGATCCCCCTGGAGGAGGACAACACGAAGAGCATGGAATTCCAGATCCTGGAGCACTATGCCAAGCACCATGTCTTCAGGATCATGGCTGCTGTCTCCTCACCAAAGCCGCTGCGAACAAGAAGTTTGTCCCAGAAAGTACTGGGGAGTTGGTCAGCAAATGAGTCGCGGACACAGGTGTCGTGGCCTTGCAGAAGTTCCCAATCTAGCGAGAAGCCCATAAACCTTGCCAAGAAAAAGTCTTCTTGGAGAACACTCTTCCAAGGGGCAGAGACAGAGGCAGGTTCGCAGAGCTCGACGACAGAGACCCAAGCCAAGAATCTAAGGCGGTTGGAATTTCAGGGGCCTCGACCCACTCAGCACGGGGCCAAGTCCTCTTCTAACGTGGAAGAGTGCACAGAGGCCGAAGGTAGGCTTGGGGGGACTCTTTTCTGTCCCGTAACCAAATCTTTCCCTCCTTTGTGTGCGTGTAGCTCATCTCTTCCCAGCTGGTGATGTGGCCTTAGGCAGGGCGTCCATTGTGCTTCCGTTTCCCAAGTTATTAACAGACAATAATAATTGCCCTACTTTTCTCAAGACTGAGCAGAAAGGAAGAGGATGGCAGCGAAAGGTGATGGGACTGGTTTTCTGGCTCCACGGTCCACGAATAAGCTTACTGTCCAGATTCTTCAACCTCTGTGCCAGAGACCAGCATAAAGGAAAGCACTCTGGACAGCAGCTCAGGCTGCCGCTTTTCCCGAGGGAAGTCAGACCGCCTCTCTGGGTCCCTGCACTTCCACCTGTGTGTTCAGGCATCTCATCCTTCCTGCTTCGTGGGAGAGATGAGAAGATCAGGTAGCTGTATACAAAAATACTTTTCAAAGTCGAAACGACCCTAAAAAACAATTGAGAAGCATTTTGACAAAATCTGCCACAGCAGGACAAAATACACTGTGTTAAATAAAATATTTTCACAAAAGACTTCATCATAGAGAGCTGCCCTTCAACCACAAAGGTTGGCATAAGCTGCCTCTTCAACAAGGGCTAGTGCCAGAGGCCCAGCATTTAAAAGAAAACACCCCTCCTGCTGGGCTGACTGGCCTGTGGTAACTTTCCTATAATTAGTCAACAGGTGGCGGTAATGTCTCAATTTTTAAATCTCCTGCCCGTCCTGGCTTACTTGGACAATCAGTTCACATTAAGGACAGCTTTAGATCAGTCCTATGGTCAAGAAAGCTTCCATTCCCCACCAGACACAGAGTTTGAGAACAGAAGTGAGAGTCGGATTCCCGGGGCAGCCCCGCCCTGGGGGTACAGCAGGCTCCTTCCCCTGGGCGTGGCCCTGAGCTCTGGAGCAAACCGCAGTCTGAAGGCATCTACACGGGCTTTTCTGCTGGGCCTGTTCTTTGGACTTTGCCAAGAGACAGAAGTTTTTACAAACTTTAATCTTCTGGCTTTCTTGAGATAAGGGACATTCTGCCTTTCCAAACTACAGAAGTGTCATTTGACCTTTTTTTATTTCCTAAAATTTCAAGATCTCTATATACATACATAGATATCTCTAAAAAGTAAACACAGTTTCCTCCTACATAGGCTTGGCTGTAAACATTTTTATACAGTTACCCTCTCTTCTCACCTTTTTCTTTCCCCTTGCTTTCTTGTGTAGCTAATTGTGTGGGTCATTCACTGGTTTTATGTTGGGTGTGACCCCAGAGAGCCTCGAGTTCCATTTCTCTTTTGCCGCATATAAATCGCAGTTCAGCAGCTGGCATCAGCTGGGTTCTTTTAACTGAAGGCCGCAATGTAGCCTGGGCTGCCATTGCCAGGACGCAGACACTGGGCTTAATTGAGAACTGTGAGGCGATGCCCCCCGGCCAAAGACTAGTACTGAGAGGCCTTATGGTGTAGAAAAATGAATGTCAAAACCCATCTTACAGACTATCAACCCAGGGTCTCTCACTCGGGAATCTTTTGTTTTTCCACAGCTGGATTCGCTACCTGCGAAATGTTGCAGTTACGATTAGTCTCAGCAACATACGTATAATGTTGTTTTGTTTTTACAAATTCACCTTTGTTTATGCACTTTTCAATAAGTTTAAATCCCGGAGGGGTGCAGCACTGCCGGGACCCCATGTCTGATGTCTGCGGCAGGAAGGTTGTTCGGGAATTCGGTGAGAACCAGGAGCACAAATCGTCTTTGCCCCGATCGCCCCAGTTCCGTTCGGTTTGCCGCCGGGAGTCACTGTGCTGCTGTTTGCTTTGGGCACATCAGCACGTCTCTGCCCTAGACAGCATCCATTTCCATCTGGAGCACAAACACCTTCGATTTTAAGAAGGGCTGTGTGCTCCCTCTGGTTCTGGAGACCTGCTCCTAGCTGGCAAAAACTGGCCGTGGACCACAGCCAGCAGATGCATTTGTCATGAAGCCCTGTTCCCAGCAGGTCTCCGCAGGCAGCGAGAACCAAGAGGTTATTTTTCTGTCCCACAACAGAAGACCCAAGTTCGGCAGCCCAGGCCTGATATGGTAGTTCCATCAGCCATTAGGGATTCTTATTCTGCCATCCCACCTCAAAGTGACCTTCCATTCCAAGGTGTCTGCTGGGAGTCCAGCTGCCATGTCTACCTTCCCAGCAGAAAGAAAGAGGAAGCAAAGGAAGGACGAACACGTGTCTTCTTTCTAAACAATTCAGCTCCCTTTTAGAAAGCTTTCTTGAAACTGCACCCAACTTCTTATATCTCATTGGCCATTCTTAACTGCAAAGGACGCTGGGAAATGTAGTTTTTTCAGCTGCATCCATTGCTGCCTCTGACATTGCAGGAATCTGTTACAGAAAAAGAAGAAAATGGATACTGAGTGGAAAACAGCATTCTCAACCATGTGGAAATCTCTCCCAAACTTTCTCCCCCTTTTTTTAAAAACAAATGCTTCAGGCCAAAGGCTCAATGGCACCTTCCCAATCCTACCCTCCTTAGCCTCACGATGACCCCCCCAAAATAGCCTCCAAAGAATGGGCAGCCTCCCTATTCTCTCCCCACCCCCTCCAACTTCCCCTTGCCTATCAGGTGGAGCCTACTCAGACAAGAACGGAAAGTTTTCTTTCTCCAATGTTTAAAATTAAGGTATTCAAAATGGGAATCTTAACTACAGTTAGTTCATCTGAGTCAAAATGTATTTGCTTATGGTTTTTCTCCCACACATTTCATCTGCACCGCTCACTCCATGCCCCCATTTACAGAAATCTGTACACTGTACACAGGTAAGTCAGCCTGGGTCCTTCTGTACCTGCCAGGGGTCTTGTGATTACCCTGCCACATGGAGGAGGGACGAGGGGGTAAGGTGAGGGGACAGGCTTTGGGATCTTTATCTGCCCTCTTTGGGTGCAAAATGGGCACAATGTGGCTTCTGGTGGGAGAACCACATGCTGACCATCCTAGACAGGCTGCACCAGTTTACAGAGGTAGAAGACGCAAGCTTTTCTTTCCCGTGTCCTGTGGACACTGCAAAGGAAGGTTCCCATTGTCTTTGGGATCCAGCCTTTTGCCATTTCCTTGCCAATGGCCATGGGTGGCCAGGGTTCTAGAGGAGGCAGGTTTGGCTGCAATAAGGTGCTTGAAAAGTGGAAAGTATATTTGGTTTGGTTGTTAACATGGGAAGGAAAGCACTGATCCTCCTGTCCTTGACCTGTCCATTCTTCTCTCTCTGATTCACTCATCTGTTTCTGAGCCCTGTGAATGGAGCATGAAAAATGACTTTTTAAAGGAGCCATTATACCTTTTTTAAAAAAGGCGGCATTCCAGACAGAACATTAGTCTTTTCAGTGCGTGCCCAGGCGGTGAAGGGAGAGCCCCAATGTCCTCGTGCTGTGGAGGAATCCGGGGAGAGAGGATCAGACATCACCTAGGCAGCTCCATGGATGTCTAAGCCTGCTCTTCATGTGACTCGATTCCTCCTGAGACCCAGGCGTTGCCTCTCCCTATCCTGATCTATAAACCCCAGGGATTTCCCAGGCACACCAGCCTTCCAGCCAAAATCCCACTCTGTTACTTTAGCCTGTGAATTAAACAATATTGTTTCTCAAACATCCCATGATGGGATTGCTTCATCTGGCATCACAGACAAAGCTTGTACAAGCTTCTAAAAGTTAAGAATTTAGTAATGACTCAACAATGAATATTTTACTCCTAAACAACTCAGAAATACCACCTCCCCCCCCGCCCCGCCCTGACCCCCTTCCCCACCAGGGGCAAAGCTGACTTGTCTTTCATGGACTATGACATTCAGGAGACCAATGTCATTGAAACCTTCAGGTCCCAAATGCTTTATTCTCTAGTTATATGTGCAAATACATGACATGCTCTTTTCCCGGATTATAAATTCTTGAAGGTCGTGGGCTGCACTGTATGTGTCCTTGCTTCCTATCAGCATTAATTGGATGTTTCCCAGTAGACCTGGAAGAGAGAGGAAGAGAGAGGAGAGTTCGGTGTTTATTTGATAATGGACTTGAGTAATGAATATGGCCCGAGAGCAGGCATATTTACCTTCCCTCGGTGACCAACCCCCATGGGCCTGTCAAACTATTGAATGCCCTCCTGTGTACATAAAGGCCAGCTCACCAAATATAAAGGATGTCCAAAAAAAAAAAAAGAATAAAAATAAAAACATAATGTGCATTTCCTCAAGCAAAGAACTAAGCACACCCATTTGTGTTTCTTTCCTAGCAAGGGGGGAAAGGGAACCCCAATTTTGCAAAGACTTCAAAAAGAGGATGCAGGACAATTGTTTCAAGGTGGCGATCCTTCCCCTGTGGACTCCTCCCTTATCTCAGCCTCTGCCAGGCAACTGCCGGCGCTTTCTGCGGAACGGCCTGCGCTGCACACGCACTCCCAGGCGGTTTCCTCTCGCTCTAGGCTGATCTTTCATTGAGGGCAACTGTGCATACCAATGAGCTCGGCCAAGTTCTTCTGGGAAGGGCCTCTCAGCACCATTTTGTCTTATTTCAGCTGTGGACCCCAAAGTTGCTTCAATTGCCAACCGAGTTGCTGAAATTGTTTATTCCTGGCCACCTCCAGAAGTGCACACCCAGGGAGGAAGCTTCAAGTCCAAGAGGAGTTTGGAACCACAGGCCTTGCACTTGCTGGGCCCAAGCTTCCAACCTAGGCCTGCAAGTGCTAAAAAAGGTAAACTTCCCTCAGAGTGTTTGTGTGGGGCTGAGTGTTTTCCCGGCACAGAGAGGTATACAGGCATTTGTGTGCTGGTTCAGCTCAGCGCTCTGTGACTGGACCAAGGGCATGACAGCAACATGCTGGCGGCACTGACCTTCAGCCTCAGAGGCCAGCCCAAGCCAGGAGGAATGAGCCAGCAGATTGAAGCAACATGCCAAGTTCACTGCTAAGTCCAAAGAAAAGTCTAGTGAGGGAGAGGAGGAAGTACAGAGCATGCAATCAACTTCGTCCACAGGGGGAAATGCAGTATTAGATTTAATCGTGTTAGTAATGGCCAGGGACCAGTTTGCTCACAGGAGAGCAGAGGGTCCAGATCCAGCAGCAGCCCAGAGATTTATTGCATTGCCTTGGACTCCTGTGAAAAAGCAGGCAGATGTCAGACACTATGACTGGGGCAGAACACAAAGCAGAGCTGAGAAATAGTGACTAGACTGGGTCAGCTGTCACCAAAACTGTAGCAATAGCTGGGACAGTAGACTCCAACAGACTTGCAGAAATCCTAGAGTTGAGGGGAGCAGGACCAAGCAGGAAATTCAGTCCTATACTCCCTCACTGATGGCAGCCCTCTCTCCTGGCTGTCAGTCCCCACATTTCAGTGGCGGATGAGGGACGGAGCTGGGGCCTGGGTCTGCAGCACAGCGAGGCGAAGGTGTCTCCCAGCCTCGGCAGCAGAGTGGTGAGTTTGTCTGCCCTGTGCTGTAGCGTTGGGACCACGGTCTGCCAGTGGGGCTTAGAGTGAGGAGCTGGAGAAGACACCTCTTAGCTTGCTAAAAACAAAGCGTGTCCACTTTATTGCTATCTTGTGTGTGTCTGGGCAATGGAAAGGGATACCCCTAAACCAAGCTCCAGTTAAGGCCCGTGTCCTCTGTGCACACGGGAAACACGGGCCAGTGTTACAACTTTCCTTAGAGAAGCAGCACATTGAGATAAAAAGTCCACTCGGGGGAGGGAGACACACATTCCTCCTTCTCCCAGGTGACTTGAATCTCAGACTTCCCACTTACCTTGCCCTTCACTTGACCTCCTTGGGACGTGACGTCCTAGATCAACTTCTTGGCCTCTCTTTCCCTTTTATCTGGAACAAACCCGAGGGCTCTAGGACTTCACAGATTGTGCCATAAGTAAAAAATTCCGTTCTCTCAGTCACGGGCTTTTCTCTGTGGATTCTGTGCTACAGCAACGACCGTTTTTCTCATGTATCATTGTTAGCATGTTTGAGATAAGAAAAATCTATTCTGTCAAACACACCAGACACCAACCGTCACCACCCCTCTGTCCATCCGTGTTAGCCTTTGGGGTGGGAGAACTTATTAATCATATTTATTTTTACCCCACCTTATTGTAAAGACACAGCACACAAAGTATACATTTTGGTACAGTAAAATAAATCAAATTTGAAAAATAGCGTGAGAAGAAAACAGCAGCAGGAAAATAACGTGAGGCTAGAAATGAGTTTGATTCTCAAAATGCAGGCCCAGAAGACGATACCCCTCTCAGATGGGCACCGTGAACTTGTCTATCCCCTGCCAGCAGCTGACACCAGGGGGATGTGATCAAATGGGGGATACACATATCCCCCTGCTCAGGAGAAGCCCAAAGAGCAGAGAGAGAAATTTCTCCTAAATATCTGTAGAGATAGGATCCTCTGTGGTAGAACCAACGTCTTCAGCAACATTGTGACAGTAAACAGGGTGATGAATTTCACCTGAGAATTGGGGGGCGAGGGAAGAAAAAAGAACAGAAAGCAGAGGGTGTCTGGGGTGGTTTGTGCCTAAAATTGGCAAAGAGGAGGTGAAATTTAATTTGCCAAAAATTAGCAAACTCTTGTCTTCCTCAATCTCTAACCAAGCTAAGCATTGTCCCTGGGAAAATTTAAGATTATTTTTTCTTGAAAGAAAGAAATAACTGTGATTTTCCCAACAGATGCAGAAGACCAAATAATAGCCAGAATCGTTGAGCTGCTGAAATACTCAGGGGATCAGATGGAGAGAGAGGTATGGCGCTTCTAGGACTAACCCTATTTCGTTCCCCGCTCAGGCACTGGTACATGAGACCAGAACTGCACTCCAGCCTGTATTCCTTTTCGAAGTTCTGATTTCCACTTAGTCCTAAATTTTATTTCACTTGGAGTCAAAATTCTTCATGCTGGCTGCATCTCAAAAATGAATCACTTTGGAAAACATAAGTAAACCTTCTGGAGCCTCCTTGGAATTTTTGGAAACGAGAAAAGTAACTTTGTTATTGTAAGAAAAGACACCAATAAATTACAATTTGCTGAATAGAATTCTGAGTCTAGTTCCCCATGTAACTGATCCTCGGGGAAGTTTAGACTTGTGCTGGCCCCACAGCCTGGATAGCTGCATCCCGCAGCTGCTCCAGGGCTGAGCCCTGTCTGAAATCTCCCCCTACGGCTGGACTGCTCTCTGCTCAAGTCTCTCCCAGCAATCGGGCTGGGGAGGCCAGTTAGTGTTACTTGGAACATTGGATTTCCTGCCATTTAGAAGTTGAGACCCGTCATTCCAATTAGAAACATGTGAGAGGCGCCTGCAGATAAAGCGTTGGTGAGCAGGCTCCCCGTTCCACTCAGAAGGGCTTCTGAACACCACCCCCTCCATGTCTGTCACCCACAGGCTGCCGAGGGGTCTCAAGGGTCTGTCAAACACAGGCCCGCCTGGGAACCCATTTTCTGGTTTGGCCAGGATGGGGTAGGGAGGGGAAGAAGTCAGGACCAGGGGACTGCAGAAGGGGGAACGGCATCGACCACCCTAGTCACTGTGTGCTCTGTGGCTGCCCTCCCAATGCCTTTGTCACAGGCTGGTGGCCAGGGTGCTGAAGGGCATAAGACACGGCACAGAATGAGACACAGTGACAAAGCCAGGGATCTGAAACTAAAGAGAAGGGGCGGGGTGTGAACTTTGGAGCCACAAGTTAAGGCAGATGGGGTACAGAGGAAGCAGACACGAGAACATGGTACATGATCCACGGACACCCCCGAGACTCTCCAGAGCTAACATCAATGAATGGGAGTCACAGGGCAGTTGATTTCTTCCCATTTTAAGAATGACCTTTCCAGCTGTGGTGGCTGCCCTTCAGAGCCAATGGCTGACCTTCCTGTCCCTAGAAGAAGTTTAGATAGATGCCAATAACCAAAGCAACAGTTGGGGACCTGAACTGGGACGGATCCAGGAGATGTCCTCCAGGGTTCTTTAAGGCTTGAAGCTTCTGGAGCTCTCCCGGCAGCCTCCTTCCCACCCTCCCTCAGCAGTGACTTGCATAGGTCAGGGAGGCCCAGACCGGAGGCAGGAGGGAGGCAATGCCTCTGGCTCTGAGGAGAGATGCTTTCTTTCTCACCCCACAAATTACTACTTGGAAAAAAACCTCACTCTGTCTGTTACACTCTCTTGATGATTTGGGTGATACTTCGCATTATTTATTTACAGCACATGGTGGTTCTTTCTTTTATGTGGTTCCCCAGTAAGAACTTGGGCAGGAGCACATAAAAGGTCTGACTTGTGCACTGTGGGTGTGAGTTGACCCCAGAGTGGGAGAGTGACACGGGAGAGGGCCAGGCCCTGGCTGCAGGGCTTGCACCTGCGGCCGCGTCCCGCACCCAGACCCCCTCCAGGTGATTTTGCGGAGCCCGAGGGGCCAGAAAGGGCCAGAGGAAGGCCCGGACACTCTGTGGGAGACGTTCCTTTCTGGTGTTGGATTCCTTTACCGCCTGGCAGAGTCCAGGCTTCCAGCTGCCCACTGAGGTTTTGAACTTAGCTTTTTCAGCTGGGTCACTGATTAAGGGGAGTCCATTCTTGGTATGGAGGGCTCTGGTCACTCCTGCTGCAGCTTTAGAATGCACATAGGCCCCCATGCCTCCTGGAGGCGGGGGTGGGGGGGTGGCAGGGATGGGCGGGGCTCAGCTACAGGACACTGCTCCACCAAAATCTTTCTGCAGCCTCTGACTCATCCCCAGAATATCCCTGTTATAAACAGTATTTGTTGAAAACCTGCTCATCTTATCATTCCTCAAGCACAGAACTAGAGGATGTTCAAATAAACATTTAGTCCCTGCTGAGGCATTTCTGTTTTCACGTGACACCCATCATATTAATAGACGTGGCAAGGATGGCTGTGAGTGAGGGTGATGTCTGCCTTACGACTCAAGCCCTGAGTTTTTCAAAAGACACAGAAACAATACTTACTTTTTTGTTAAAAGTATGAAAGTCCAAAAAGACAGAGCAGAGAGATACTATGGGGAGGTGAAATAGAATGTGTAGAGCCATGGAAAAGAATCAGTAGATTCGGGTCTTTTTTTTTTCAGTGAACTCATGCCTGTCAGGGAGTCCCCCCTGGCACCCTGTGCTCTCACAGCACCCTGAAAACGTACTAACATTTCACAAGCAC
The DNA here is from genome assembly GCA_004024845.1 of Tonatia bakeri. Classification (NCBI taxonomy): domain Eukaryota; kingdom Metazoa; phylum Chordata; class Mammalia; order Chiroptera; family Phyllostomidae; genus Tonatia; species Tonatia bakeri. The sequence goes on from PVIA01003776.1 coordinate 31,163, forward strand.
GTCTCCACGTGGGGCACGGTGCCTTGTGTTTCACTCCATCACCCTGTAGTATAGTTACTGTCATCATCCCGAGTTAGAGAGGACACAACTGAAGGCGAGAGGTTAAGCAATTTCTCCCAGATTGCACAGCAAGGAAGAGCTGGAGCAAGGGTGTGAGCCAACACAGGGATTTCCAAGCTCTGGAGTCAGCCCCTGACATGACCTGTAGCAAAGCACTTGGCCCTGTGTTGTCACTGTCACTAGACTAGGAGCCCCTGAGTGAGGGCCTGGGACTCCGTCATCCCCAGGACCTGCCCCTGCAGGTGCTCAGGAAACATCCCGTGAACGTGGAGTGAATGGGCTGTTCGGGTCAGTCACTGATTTGTCCCAGTGAAATGAAGCCGCAGAGCAGGCACGCGCTGGCCTGGCTCTGCAGCAGCACACTGTGCTGTGGTTGAGGCCGGAATGCAGCGTTTCCTGCTGGGTGTTTCGTGGCCCACTGTCGAGCTGGGTAGTCTGCCCGACTGGGCCAAGCCGCTCTACTGAATGCTTATCCTCTTGTACGCAGCTGAAGAAGGACAAGGCCTTGATGAACAGCTTCCCGGGTGGCCTGTCCTACCCCGTTTTCAAGGCCATCACAGACCAGTTCCTCAGTGGGATAGATACCAGGGGAGAATCAGAGGTCAAAGCTCAGGGCTTCAAGGCTGCTCTGGCAATAGACGTCACGGCCAAGCTCACCGCCATTGACAACCACCCCATGAACAAGGTGCTAGGCTTTGGAACCAAGTACCTGAAAGAGCACTTTTCGCCTTGGATCCAGCAGCATGGTGGATGGGTAAGTGCATGTTATCAAAAAATGAATCGTCCCCAAAGAGTAGATGGGATGGAACGCTTGAGGGTTTTATTTTTGTTTTGTTTTTTTTAGTCAAGGGAACACATCCATACAGCAGTTCTCATGGGTTTTGGACGCTTGAGTGGCAAGAGATATATCCCATTGATGGGAACATACTTTTAGTGATTATCTTCATCATCAATAAATATTTACTGAGCTCCCAAAGGGTACATGGGTTGTGTGTGTCAGGGGCAGGGACTGGGCAGATGTGACAGGAAACGAGGAGATGTTGAGAGATGAGATCTTTAGACAGATGTCATCTCTGGGTTCACAGATTCTGCAGGCAGCAGACAGGGGCAGCGAGTCAGGAGAGGCAGACCCTTCCTCACACTCTCAGAGGCTGAAAGGATGTGGGGACAATCCTCATGCAGGGATTCAGGGTGACGATGACATTTGTTGTCATTGGAGCTTTGACCCAGAATTTTGATGGGGACATTTTGATACAAACTAAAAAGCAAACAGTTAAATTTTCATCTGTTTTAAATGACCTGACATCAAATAAGAGATATCTTCACCCCCATGCCTCAGCCTCAGCCCCTCTCTCCTCCTTCATCCCCATTCCTTGAGATTTTTTTTCGAACTGTCATGTTCAAATGGCCTCCTAGGGTCAGCCTTGTCAAAGTGCTTTGCCCCAGAGCTTTAAATCTCAGAGGATCGACCTTTGCCCCCATTATCATTAGTCCTCTTTCTACCAGAATGTCCCTGGGCCAGCAGCAGGGTTCAGTCTCTTTGAAACCAGGCCGGCATGACCCCAGGGCGTCCAAACCAACCTTATTCTCTCGGCAACCAGAGAAGAAGTTCAGCCGATCTTGCCTCAGGGACCAAAGTGCCCGCAGGGGTCTTCCGTGGAGGCCCGTTAAGCTACCCTGTCTTCTGGTATTTCCCATTTCCCGCTTTTGTGCTGGGTACCACAGCCCTTAAGTGGCTGAACAACTAAGGCTGATAAGTATTTTAAATTTAAGTGGCCTCAACTCATGCTAAGAAGATAGATTCCTGGACACTGTTTCAGCTTTAGCTGTTCTCCCCGCAAGGACCCCTTCAAGTCCCTCCCCTGTCCCAGAGCCTTTCCCACCCACCCCAGCTCAAGATCCTCACCAGCCTCTGACCCTCCTACGACACTTCCTGTCTGCACTGTAATTACATACGGGAAGTCACCATCATTGTTGGTCCTGTAAATATATTTTTCCATAGAGATTAAAAATATCAATTGGGTTCCCAGGCCAGTTCTCAAAAGTCTGCTTAGTTAACTAATGTAACTGAAATGCCAAACGTGTTCTATAAACAATGGTGGTTACACACCGAAAGCACAAGCAAGAAAAGAAAAAATAAACTGCACTAATGAAAATTAAAAACTTTTCTATTTGAAGGGACATCACAAAAAAAGTAAAAACACAACCCATATAATGGGGGAAACATTTGAAACCCATACACTTGTATTTAGAATATGTAATGAACTCTTAAAACTCAAAAACAAAGAGACAAATAACCCAATCTTTTAAACGGGCAGTGGATTTCAATAGACATTTCTCCAAAGAAGACATGCAAATGGCCAATGAGCATATGAAAAGACGCTTGCTTGGTGTCTCCATTTTAGCATTAGGGAAATGCAAATCAAAACCACAGTGAGATGCCGTTTCACACCCACTAGCATGGCCGAAATAAAATGGACGAGTGTGGGTGAGGACAGGAGAAATTTGAACCTTCATACGATGCTAAAATGGGCCAGCCCCTTTGGAAAACAATTTGGCAGTTCCCCAAAGTGCATAACACAGAATTACCAATTCCACTCTTTGGTATGTACCCAAGGAAATTGGGAACAAATGTTCACATAAAGACTGGTACATGAATGTTCATAGCGGCATTCATTATTCATAAGCCCCAAAGTGGAAAGAACACAAATGTTCATCAATAGTGAATAATGACTAGAGAAACCAAATGTGGTGTATTCATACAATGGAATATTATTCAGCCACAAAAAGGAATGAAGTATTGACAGATGGATGAACCTTGAAAACATTATCCTAAGTGAAAACAGTCAGCCAGAAGGGCCATCTATTGTATGATTCATTTCTATGAAATGTGCAGAATAGGCAGATTCAGAGACAGACTAGCGGCTTCCCGGGGCTTTGGGGAGAGGGAATGGGGAGTGACTGCTAATGAATCGGGGTTTCTTTTTGTGATGCGACTGTTCGAAAATCAGACCGAGGCACAACTCTGTAACCATTCCAGAAGCCAATGAATTATATACTTTAAAGAATAAATTCTATGGCATATGTCAATAAATCTGTTATGAAAACAGTGGTTCTAATTCTAGTAAACAAGCAAAAAGGGGAAAAATACAAACATTTTCATTTACTTATTTTGTTAAATTTGTATGCTAGTTTCTAATGAGAGAAAAATTGGTGGATTCTTCAGTAGAAATAATCAAGGGAACTTTGAAAGGCTTTAGAATTTGATGGCACTAGTTTTTTTTATTGCTTGTAGTTTCCATTCCAAATTTATTCGTTTACTGTCCAGACCATCAAAAATCCTGATTTCAAGGCTTGGCCATAATTTAGTTTTATTTGGAGCGTGAGGCTGGAAATTAGGAAAGGGAGAAAATAAGAGAGAAAGGACTAATTTTTCCAAAGTGATAGAAAAAGAGTTGTAAAAGATAAGAATGTTGACTTAAAAACAGATCTGTGAGTCAATATGAGCTACAGCAGGTTGAAGACAGTGTGGGCCGAGTCCCATGCTCGGTTTCCCCGAACAGGGAAAAAAATGGGGGCACTGGGTGGCAAGCCTCCAGGGACTTCCATTGGCCCCAGGTGTTCTGGCGCCTCTCGGGGATGCCCTTGTAGTGGTGTGGAAGGGAGAGAATGATTCCTAGGCTTTCAGGAGCTCCGGGTTCATTCCTAAGTTTCTCAGTATTCCATACGAGCACATCTAATCTTCCCAACCAAGCTGCAAATCTGTAAGGGCAGAATTGCACGCTTTTATGCCTCTTTTTATCTCTATTAGCTCCCACTACTTCTATATATATCATGGATGTTCAGCTAATACTTGTAGAACACTGAATCAACCAATCAAATGGATAGCAACTCTGGTTACAAGGCATGCTAAACAAGCTACCACGGGATTTTAATTTACTCTTTGGCCCTTTTTCCTCACTGTTCACACAGTCACCCTGACCTCCTGTAACCTCTCCCATTCTACAGCACCCTGAAAGGAGAGGCTTATAAAAAGAGAGGAAAGCCATCAACCTTTCCTTATTCAAAATTCTTTTGAATTTTAAATACAGCATTTAAGCCTTTTCCCATTTAGCCGGTTAGCCCTGGATGTGTAACCCAAGTCCTTAGCTGGCATTTTCCTTGCAGGCATACCAAGGATGCCGGTCACCTTTCCAAACCCTCCCCCCACCCCTAATATAGTCTCGGAGCCCTGGGTCGTGCCTGGGATAAGAGAGCAGAGTTAACAGGCATATGTTTTCACTTCAACAGTGAATCCAACTTGGAATTTTAAGAATCTAATTTCTCTTTTTCCCTCTAGGAAAAAGTACTTGGGGTATCACACGAAGAAGTAGACTGAAACATCAGAAGACGCGCAATCTGGAATACTCATCAGCCAACTGTGGTCCCGGGTACATGGCTCTCAGCAGAGCCTCCAGGAGAAAATACACTTGTGCAAGGCAGACGGGGCACTGAAGTCGTCAAAACCGTTATTCCCCTGAATCCAGAGGCCTCAGGAGAGGCCTCGGGTGTGTCTAGCTCGTGGACTGCAGTCACGTGGCCTTGCCATCCGTGTTTTTCAGGCCCCTCACTGAGCGTGTGAGGAGATCTAGAAAGACTGACTATTCCTCTCAAACATTCAGATCCGAAACCATCATCCTGCCTCTGTCGGCCACCTTAGGGAAAGTGTTACAGACACTCGCCGACCTCATGAGGGCGAAATGATAAATTGCTCACGTGCCTACTCTTGGGTTTCTAGTACTATTTGTTTTTTTAAAGTACACTTAGGATGGCCTACTGACGTTCTTTGGAGCTGTCCTTTAGGAAGATGCTGCTGTGAGTGTTAGCAGACGTGGTTCAGAGAGACTGGACATGACTGCCACAGCTGCCCCTTTGACTGGCTTCTCTAGGAGGGTTCTCCGGCAGTTCGAGAACCTTCCATGTGGCAGAAAACAATGACTCCTACTGCCCTCGACTTTCATAGGCCTCCTCTCTGCCTCTCAAGGTCTTTGGGGATTTCTTTGTTATTTTTTGTGGGAGGGTAATGATTAGTAGCTGGTATGAAAAGGTGTCATTAAGACTATCTTGTGGTTAAAGTAAGCAATAAGTAATCGTACTGCAATTTCTGTCAGGATCCAATGAGTTAATCTATAGAAAGTGCTCAGAACAGTTCTTGGTCTTGGTGCCAAGTAAGTGTGCACTCATGTCCACTCGTGCGTGCCGTCCTGAGCTGAGCGGAAGATCTGCTCTCCTCTCAAAGCAGTCGCTGGTTGTTTTTCTGAAATCAATACTGTTTGGAATGAGGTATTTTAGTTAAGTAAAATACGTTCCACAGTAAGTATTTCAGACATACTGCAACGTTTAAAAATGCTTTCAAATTATAGGGTCTTACAAATTTCTGGATCTCTAGCACCCGACATGCAATCTGACATAAAATAGGTGTTCAGAAAAACCTTTGATGGACACACAAATGAATGGGTTATTCAGATATACTTTCAACTTCAAGAGAAAAGTGAATCTATCTATTTTCACATGCTTCACTGCCCAACCCATCTCAGTGGAACTGAGCTATTCTCTTCCTTTCCTCCCCACATTGAAAGTCAGAAATGTCAGGGCTAAAGGAGTCTCCTTTTGCAGATGGAGACGCTGGAGACCGTCTCTTCTCCCACTGTGACCCGACCATGTCAAACTGTTTGCAGGTCCCCAAGTGGGTCATGTACTACAAGTGTAATCTTGTCATCCAGAGGCTTCATAACAACGTGTTCTCCATCTGCAGTGTCCTTGCCTGCTGGTCCTCTTTCCCCCATTTCCTCTAATTCGGCTAACTCTAGCCCATCTTGCCAAATTCACTCCTTCATTTCCACAAGGAATCATTCATAACCCCCTCTTAGCCATCGTTTGGCAAAACCGTCTCTCAGCCATGGGGCTACATTTGGATGCTTTTCTTCATAAGGATGCTACATAGCACCATGTATGTGGACATTATACTTAATACATTTGTACCATAAGAACAAGTCTTTCACACCGGACTGCAAACTCTTTCGTTAACAAGTATGATGCCTAATTTAACTTTGTATACCTAATGCCTGGCATATTTTCAGGGCACAATTGCAGAATACTGCTGTAACCTGTAAATCAGAGAGACTGGAGTATGGCCCAAGGCGTGTGTGGTTTTCACAAGTGTTTAAGTGTTTCAATATCATCTGCAGCTTCCATCTAAGATACAGTAATAACTGAATTTAATCTCTTGCTTAAAACAACTGAAAAAAAAGTAGACAAAATGTTTGAAAGAATCGTTTTCAAGATGTTATGCATCAGGTAATGAAGAACTGGTCCCGAGAGATGAGTGAAAGTGAGCCCTGTGCTTGCCCTAGAACACTGCAGGTAATGAGTATCTGGGCTGTGTCGAAAAGGGCGGAACCCATGAAGGGCTCAGCAGTCTCCCTGAATAGAGAAGACAGAGCCTGGGAGACCAGGAAGGGCAAGGCAGCCAAAGTTGGCAGGGAAAATGATGGAGAGAAGAGAATGGCACACGAAGCTTCAGAGATCTGAGGATAGGTCCCCTCAAGTTTCCAGATGAGTACTGAACAATACATGCACATGAAGATGTTACCTAAGGCTTCAAAGAAGAACACCTGGAAATATTAAGGGAACACATTCTCAGACTCACACAGGGTTGGGAGTTGTGCCTATTTCCACCATGCAGAATGGAAAAACCTCAAAATTTGCACTGCAATAGGTAAAATACTCAGAAGAATTTTGCCTCCCAAATGAAAAGAAATTAGCCCAAGACTAAACATACTTCTGGTTCTGCCCAATAAAGATGAAGAGCAAGAACCAAAGGATCAATAACTTAGTTGTATTCCAGAGCAAAGCTCATGAATCTTCACAAGATCACAAAAATAAACAATACTCAACAAGGTAACATTGACCAAGTCTGGCATCCAACTGAGAAATTACAAGGCATAAAGAGAAACAGGAAAAAAGCCAATAATGAGGAGAAAAATCAAGAAAGGCCACCCTGTAAATAATACAGCTGATAGAATTACTAGACAAGGACATTAAAACTATTATAATTGTATTCCATTTACTCAATAAGCCAAAGGAAAAACTGACCATTGAAGTCCACATAGAAATTATAAATATGATTTAAAACTTCTAAAGGAATCTGTAACTCTGAGATGAAAAACAGACCGGACTGGATGAACAGCAGACTACAGTATGTAGGAGAACAGATGAAGACATAGCAATTGATTCAAAATAAAACACAGAGAAATAAGACCAGGGGAGAAAAAAGCAAAGCAATAGTGAACTTTGGGATAACTTCTATTGGTCAATCTATGTGTAACTGCAGCAAAATATTTCCAAGTCTGATAAAACTATAAGCAAAATATTTCCAAGTCTGATAAAAACTGTAAGGCTATCCTATAAGCCTATGGAACCAAGAAACTCAATGAAAGTCAATTATAAAAAACATGTAGAACACTACACTAAGGTATATCATAAATTGCTTAAAACCAGTGATTTAAAAAAATCTTGAGAGTAACCAGAGAAACAGGTATATTACATACTCAGAAACAAACAAAAAATTGATAGGAAACTTTTCTTGTAACAATACAAGACATAATAAAATAGAGTGTCATTAAAGTATCAAGAGAAAAAAATAACACAGAATTCTATACCCCTCCCAAAAAAAGGTGTTTTAAGGAGGAAGGTGAAATACTTTTTGAGATATGCAAAAGCTAAAGGAATTCCTCACTAGCAGAACTGAACTACAAAAAATGTTAAATGAATCCTTTACACAAAACAAGCCTTCACAAATTGAAGAAAATTGAAATCATATCAACCATTTTCTCAGACCACAAGGGCTTGAAACTAGAAACTGATCTCAAGGAAAAAACTCAAAAACATCCAAAATCATGGAGTCTGAATAGCATGCTATTAAATAATGAATGGGTTAATAATGACATCAAAGAAGAAATCAGAAAGTTTCTGAAAACAAATGACAATGAACACATAACAATCCCAAGTTTGTTGGACAGAGCAAAGGCAATCCTGAGAGGAAAGTTCATAGCGATACAGGCCTATCTAATAAAGATAGAACACTCCAAATAAACAACCTAACCCTACATCTACAAGAACTGTAGGAACCACAACACACAAAGCCCAGAGCCAGTAGAAGGAAATAATCAAGATCAGAGCAGAGTTAAATGTCACAGAGACTGAAAGTACAGTGAAAAGGATCAATAAATCCAGGAGCTAGTTTTTCATCTTTTGTTTATCTCTGAGAAGCCTTTATTGACAAGCCTTTAACCAGACTCATCAAGAAAAAAAGAAGACCCAAATAAATAAAATCAGAAATGAAAGAGGAGAAATTGTAGCTGATACCACAGAAATACAAAGGATTGTAAGAAATTACCACAAACAACTATATGCCAAGAAATTTGAAAACTGGGGTGAAATGGACAAATTTCTAGAAAAATATAATCTTCCAAAACTGAAACAAGAAAGCTGAACAGACACAACAGCTGGCAAAATCAAAGCAGTAATCAAAAAACTCCTGGCACTCGAAGCCCTGAACTGGATGGTTTCACAGGAGAATTTTACAAAACATTTAAGAAAGACATAACCCCTATCCTCCTCAGGCTATTCCAAAACACCCAAGAAAAGGGAAGACTCCCAAACTCTTTTTGGGAGGCCAGCATCATCCAAATCCCCAAAACAGATAAAGACACAACAAAGAAATAAAACTGCAAGCCAATATTGCTGATGAACACAGGTGCTAAAATCCTCAACAAAATATTGGCAAACTGCATCCAGCAATACCTTAAAAAGATCATACACCATGATCAAGTGGGATTCATCCCAGGAATGCAAGGATGGTACAATATTCACAAATCAAGAAAATGAATACACCACATAAATAAAATGAAGGAGGAAAATCACATTATCACATCAATAGATCGGAAAAAACATTTGATAAGGTATAGCACCTATTTATGACAAAAACACTCAGCAAAATGGGAGTAGAGGGAGCATACCTCACCATAATAAAGCCATATACAAGACCATAAAGCCAACATTATACTCAATGGGCAAAAACTAAAAGCTTTCCCCTTAAGATCAGGAATAAGACAAGGGTATGTTTTCATCACTCTTATTCAACATAGCACTAGAAGTTCTAGCCACCATAATCAGACAAGAAAAAGAAATAAAACACATCCAAATTGGAAAGAAGGAAGTAAAATTCTCATTAATCACAGAAAACATGATAGTGTACATAGAAAACCCTATAGTCTCCACCAAAAAACTACTAAACCTAGTAAGTCAATTTGGCAAAATAGTGGGATACAAAGTCAATATTCAGAAATCAATGATATTTTTGTACGTGAACAATAAAATAAAAACTAGAAAAAAACCCATTTACTACAGCAACAAGAAAAATAAATCATGTATAAATTTAAACAAGGCAGTAAAAGATCTATACTCAGAAAACTACAGAACACTAAAGAAAGAAATTAAGGAAGATACAAATACATGGAAGCATATACCATGTTCATAGACTGGAAGAATTAACATCATTAAAATCTCCATACTACTGACTTCCAGCCAAGATGGAGGCATAGGTAGACACACTGTGCCTCCTCGCACAACTAAAATAAGGAAAACAACAAATTAAAAACAAAAAACAGAACTGACAGAAAATCAAACTGTATGGAAGTCCGACAACCAAGGAGTTACAGAAATCATCCATCCAGACCGGCAGGAGGGGCGGAGTCGGGCAGCGGGGCAGAGAGGACTCGCAGCAAGGCTGCAGCTGGCGGGCAAGGCAACGGCTGGCGGACCTGGAGAGATGGCAAACTGCAGGCTGGGCCGTCCCACATTTGTGTGTGATAAACTGGGAGGAGCAACTGAGGAGTGGGACAGACTGCCGACCCAGAGTTCCGGTGTGGGAAAATAGTCTCAAACCACTGATTCAAAACACCCATGGGGGTTGTCGCGGCAGCGGGAGAAACTCCCAGCCTCACAGAAGAGTTCATTGGAGAGAACCACAGGGTCCTAGAATGTACACAAGCCCAGCGGCCCGGGAATCAGCACCAGAAGGATCCGATTTACTTGTGGGTATCGGAGGAAGTGACTGAAGGCTGGCAAAGCTGAGCAAGCAGCACTGTTCCCTCTCGGACCCCTCCCCCACATACAGTGTCACAGCACAGTGACAAGGGTTGCCCCGCCCTGGTGAATACCTAAGGCTCCACCCCTTACTATGTAACAAGCACTCGGAGACAAGAAAAAAAGAAAAAATGGCCCAAATGAGAGAACAGATCAAAGCACCAGAAAAAATACAAGTAAGTGAGGAAGAGATAGCCAACCTATCAGATGCACAGTTCAAAACACTGGTAACCAGGATGCTTACAGAAGTGGTTGAATATGGCTGCAAATTAAATGAAAAAATGAAGGCTGTGCTAAGTGAAATCAAGGAAAACGTACAGGGAACCAACAGTGACAGGAAGGAAACCAGGATTCAAATCAACAGTGTGGACAAGAAGGAAGAAATAAACATTCTAATCAGAGAAGAATGAAGAAACAAGAATTAAAAAAAAACAAAGAGAGGCTTAGGCATCCCTGGGACAACTTTAAATGTCCCAACATCCAAATCATAGGGGTGCCAGAAGGAAAAGAGGAAGAGCAAGAAACTGAAATTTATTTGAAAGCATAATGAAGGAGAACTTCCCTAATCTGGTAAAGGAAATCGACTTCCAGAAGTCCAGGAAGCTCAGAGTCCCAAAGAATTTGGACCCAAGGAAGCACACAGCAAGGCACCTCATAATTACATTACCCAAAATTAAAGATAAGGAGAGACTCTTAAAAGCAGCAAGAGAAAAGGAGACAGTTACTTACAAAGGAGTTCCCATAAGACTATCAGCTGATTTCTCAAAAGAAACCTTGCAGGCAAGAAGGGGCTGGAAAGAACTATTCAAAGTCATAAAAGGCAAGGACCTACATCCAAGATGACTCTATCCAGCAAAGCTATCATTTAGAGTGGAAGGGCAGATAAAGTACTTTCCAGATAAGGTCAAGTTAAAGGAGTTCATCATCACCAAGCCCTTATTTTATGAAATGTTAAAGAGACTTAGCTAAGAAAAAGTAGATGATCAAAAGTATGATTTCCAAGATGGGAAACATTTTGACAGACACTTAAATAAAAGTTAAACATCAGCTACCAGATAACCCAATTGTTTCACTGAAGGAATTTACTCAAAAAAATTGAATTTTGTCTAAAACTTGTACCAAAAGCAGTAACTTCGTCAAAGCCCATCATAGATGAATAAACAAACTGCCATATCCATACAATGGAATACTATACATTCAATACTTAAATTCCATAAAAAAGGAATAAAATATTAGTGTATGTCTTGATATGGATGAAATCTAAACCTCTCTACACACAGTATAAATTTACTTTTATAGAATTCTAGAAATGCAAACGAATTCACTGTGACAGAAAACGGATCATTGGTTGCCTGGGGATGCGAAGAGGTGTGAGTGTTTTGGGGTGACGGAACCGTTCTGTACCTTGTCTTATTTCATGAATGTACACATCACAGAATTAATCACTTTATGCTTTAAATGCATGTAGTTTATTGCATGTCAGCTGTACCTCAACAACGCTGTTTTAGTTTTTTTTAAAGACAAAATGAAAACATTTCAGCCAATCAAAAGTAAAATTTATGCCCTGGCTGGTGTGGCTCAGTGGACTGAGCCCCAGCCTGCGAACCAAAGGGTTGCAGGTTTGATTCCCAGTCAGGGCACATGCCTGGGTTGCGGGTCGGGTCCTCAGTAGGGGGCGCACAAGAGGCAACCACACACCGATGTTTCTCTCCCTTTCTCCCTCCCTTCCCCTCTCTCTAAAAACAAATAAAATCTTTCTTTAAAAAAAAAGTAAGATTTATCATGGGCAGACCAACATTGTAAGATATACCAAAGGAAATTCTTCAGTCTGAAGAATTATACCAGACTGAAAATCAGATCTACACAAAGGAATAAAAAGCACCAAAGAACAATAAATATATGGGTAAGTAAAAATATTTTTCTCATCTTTAAATTTTAAAAAAACATTTGACTAAAGTACAAATACCAATGCACTGTGACATTTGCAACACTAAACCACAAAACACTGGCAGGGAAACAGACAGCTGTGAAGTTCTCACATGCACAGTGGGGTATTATTTCAAGATAGACGACAGCAAACTGAAAATGCATACTGTAAATCATACAGCAATGACCAACCACATCAGCACAGCTAGTAAGTCAATGGTGGAAATAAATGGACTAGTAAAGATAATCAATCCAAAAGAGGCCAAAGAGAAACAACAGCTGGTACAAGAAGAAAATAGCAAGACAGAGGGTAAACCCTATCAATAACTGCATTAAATGGAAACGGCTAAACCCTCCAATTAAAAGGCAGAAATAGAATAAATAAAAAGGAAGACCCAATTATACTATTTTATGTCCATACATGAAATAGAGATACATTAAAAGAAGTGAAATATATATGCAAAACTAGTAAGAAAGCAGGAATAGGTAGAATATCAGTCAAAGTAGACTTCAGTTCAAGGAATATGGGGACAAAGAGGAACATTACATAATGATAAAAGGGTGAATTAGTAACATATGATAATCCTAAAATAGCCCTGGCCAGGTAGCTCGGTTGGTCAGTGTGTGGTCCTGATACGTCAAAGTTGTGGGTTTGATCCCCAGTCAGGGCACATGTAAGACTCAACCAGTAAATGCATAAATAAGTGAACAATAAACCAGTGTTTCTCTGTCTCCTTTCTTCTCTCTAAAATCAATAAAAAGGACTTTATTTTAAAAATAAGAATCCTAAAATATGCAGAGCTCAAAATAAAGCAAAAACTTATTAAACAAAAAGGTGAAATAGAGAAATCTACAATTTAGTTGACTTCAACACTCTTCTTTCAGCAGTTGATAGTAGATGGAAAGTCAGCAAAAATATAGGAGCCTAGAACAATAGTATTACCCTAACCTGACTTTATAGAAAACTGTATCCAACCACTGCAGAGTACTACTCAAATGCCCATAAAGCATTCACTATTAGACCATAGTCTGGCACGTAAAACAAGTCTCAATAAATTTTAAAGTTAAAATTATAGAGTATCTATGACCATTATGAAATTAAGTCTAACAAAGTTATATCTAAAAATTCACATATATTTAGAAGATAAACACATTTTTATGTAATACATGGTCCAAAAAAGCAATCACAAGTGAAACTGGAAAATGTTTTGAACTGAAGGATAAACATGCTTAGAGGAAAATGTAATAGCTTTAAATGCTTATAGTAGGAAAGAAAAGTCTAAAGTCCATACGGTTCCATCTTAAGAAGTTAAACAAATTTGACTTACATGAGTAAAAGAAATAATGAATAGAAAACAATGAAATAGAAAATGGACATATAACAGAGAAAAATTAATTAGAATAAGAGCTCATTTTTGAAAGATCTATAATATTGACACACCTTTAGTTTGACCAAGACACAAATTACCAAATGTCAGAAATGAAGACATTAAAAGCCTAAGACCATTTTTTTTTGAGACATACTTTTTGCCAATAAATTGACAATATAGAATGGACAAATTCATGACGCACATAAATGATGAAAATTGACATAACAGAAAGTATAAATTGCCCTAGATCAAAACTGAGTTCACTTAAAAACCTTCCCATAATATACATCTGCACCGAAGAAACATAAGCATTGCATAGAACTCGAGGGCCCTAACCCTTTGCCTCCTTCCCATGGAATCCCCAAGAAAAAGGACTCTAATCACCAGACAAAACACAAGTCTTCAAGGCCATGACATTAGGTAATGGCAGTGGGGGAGCTTTTGGTAGGATGATCAGAAGTCAAAAAAATCTCTCGAAATAGTTTTTGTCTGCCATAAAGCTTGTGCTGTATCATGGGTCTGCCTGGGGCTGTCTCTCATTTGAGAAGTATAAATTCCTTTATACTGCAGAGCAAGACCAGAGAAAGGGCAAAGGGGGAAGGAGGCCTGGAACAGGCACCTTGACAGAATAGGATACTAGATAGCTGTTCCATCTCTGGGAGACTTGTAGTACTACTCATTGCCTAGAATGCTTCATGTACAAGCAGCTTTCTGGAACAGATAATAGAACTGGCTGAGGAGCCAAGGTTCAGAAAACTCTAACAGAGCCTAACACCAACAAATAGTGAATGAGTTCAGACATGCCTTGACACTTAATGGAAATGGAACAGAGATTAGTATCTAAGTCTCAGTGTCCTTCCCCCTCCACCCACTGCCACTGTCTCTGATTGAAATTTTGCACTGTTCTTTTTAATGCTCAAGTCTGGCATTTCCTATCAAGACTGCACATTAATCAGTTATGTATTTTGAGGAGGGAAAAAGGGAATACTTAGCACGGTAGCTGGTGCACAGTAAATACAAGCCCAACGTTAGCAAAGCTATCCTTTATTTTTAGCCCTTCTATTGGAAATTGGCTTTATATGGTGCTAAAACCTAAATTTGCTAATGCAAATCTCAGGAAGAAAATTTTCAGGGGTGGGTGTAAAGAAAAATATCTTCTAAGCTCTCCACTGGGACCTCTGTAACAAGAGATAACATACAAATGACTTATGCTTTATACAACACAGGAGCCCTCATAAGAAAATAAAGACAAAGAAATGGTTAAGCCTGAGTGTTTCGATGCTAGGTTTGAAAATAGGAAGTTTAGTAAAGATACGATGGGACAAATACTGGGCTGGCCAGAGAGTTCATTCGTTTCCCTCCTAAGATGGCTCTAGCAGTGCTTGTCTTCGTTCAAAACAATTTTTGTTAGATTATCGTATCTGTATGCATTAAAATCAAAACTGATGAATTTTTGTGTAGCCATTTTAACATTGAAGATGGATGACAATAAGCAACATTTCTGGTATATTAGGCTTTACTTCAAGAAAGGTAAAAATGCAACTGTAACTCAGAAGATTTGTGCAGTGTGTGGAGAAGGTGCTGTGACTGACCGAATGTGTCAGGAGCGGTTTGTGAAGTTCTGTGCTGGAGATTGCTCGCTGGACCGGACGATGATCCATGGTAGGGTAGACCAGCTGAAGTTAACAGTGATCAAATGGAGACATTAACTGAGAAATAACATTATACCCCGTGGGATATAGCTGACATACTCAAAAATATCCAAATCAATAAAGTTATTGGTGAAAATGAAAAGTGTGTCTTTGACTTTACAGAAAAAACTAAACGGACCCTTCAGCTAACTCAGTAATATGAGCTAAGTGTAGGAAACTGGGGGCGACTCAGCAAGGCCTGTTGGTCCAGTTTCCTGTGTCCCTCTCGCTCCTGTCCTCTGGGTTCAGGGAGGACACCTCTCACGAGAGGGTTTACGACCTACTCCAGGGGAAGGTCAGTGAGCTTCCTGTACATGCCGTTTCTCAAATTCCTTCAGCCTGAGATATTTAATATGCCGAGATGCTGTATTTGGGGGTAGTGTGCCCTGAACCCCACCAGCAAGTTTAACTCTGTATTTAAAACAACTCATCCTTTGATTTAAATTTATTTAGAAATCACTACATTTAAATGCAAGTATATACAAGGCAAAGAACTGAAATTAAAAAGACTGTATAAACTGAGATGAAAACCTACCTGGGGGAAAGAACCCAAAACAACTTGCACTGTTTTCTGCACTCTTGTACCTGCCCTTAAACCAAGCAAACCCATGTGTATGTTGTCAGGTGGGCACTGGACTTTTGCTGGGGGGCAGGGTCACACAAACATCTAAGCCAAGGCAAGCGCACTGACTCAAAAGCATCTGCTAAGGAAAGACCTTTATATTAAAACTTGGTTTCCATTAACCACCTGATGTTTGAGCTCAATTACTGCCTCATAAAAAGCCTTTCTTCCAAGGTTGTGTTTTACTTGAAATAAAAATAAAGGTGGGTTTTGTTGTGTCTGAAACACAGCAGTCATATATCACAGTACAGCACAAGCAGCTGGTTTTGATTTCTTGCTGAAAAGAAATGACACTTTTATTTTCCACTGTTTTATTATAAAAATCAACATTTCATTTGTTACAGCTCAGCTTATTGTAATAATCAAAAGGGGGATTTATACAAGGTATTTTTATACAGTTTACAATTAAAGCACTTATTTTACACAAAGGGGGAAGTGAATAGTGGACACGGGCTGACCAAATGTTGGCCATTAAAATATAAATACATCCTTGCAAAGCACCATCGTACCAAAGTCCATGAACAAGAAACACCAGCTGACTTTAAGACAAAACGAAGATTAAAGCTTAAGAAAAAATTTAAAAACACAAAGGATAAACATCTGAAAGCAGCACCAGATCCTTCACTTGCAAATCAGGCTAGTCCAGCTTAAGTTTCTCAGTATCCTCTTTACTCTTTTAAAAATTTTCCTTGCTAATACCAGATACTTTTTTCATGTAACGTTAGATTCCATCAGACTGTCTTTTTAATATCCATGTTAAAAGAATATTCATATATATATATTCACCTACATATATATGCATCTCTACCCTGATTTAAAAAAGAATGGACAGTTAAGCCAAAGCAGTTGTCTATAATTCTTTGGTGTTAACTTTTAGTCAAACCCTAAGTAATGATGGGGAAAAAAAGGTTTTGTTAGGTCTACAGGACACTTCTGAGGACAAGAAATTGCTTAGTTTATAATTCTTATCTGTCAAGTCCTGAATATTTTTTGAATACACAAAATCAAGCCAGAAGTATCCTGAGTATATAGATTTATAATATTCATAATTAAGAACTTTAAAAATTACAAATGTAAAATTATATATTTTAGGTCCAATGTCTTCCAAAAACTTTGAGAATTTCAAGAGCTAAATTTTGAGACTATTATGAAATGAGGCCATCCCAGAAGTCAGAAACCACACAGGCTACCAGCACTTTCTAAAATCATCTGTTATTTCTCTTGGCTCATTTTAGACTTGGGATAAGGAAAGAAATACCAAATAAAATTAAATTTCTTGAGTTTAAAAATTCTAAGAAAATTTTAAACATACGATTATTTCTTTATGACTCAGTTCATGTCTACACCTAGTGCACAGTCCCATTTGCAAATGTCCAAATACTTGTCAGTCAACTGATATTCACACACACTCATACCCACACTCCAGACATACTATAACTTAATAAAGCATGGCATATTTGGGATTTGAAAAGCCCAGGATTTTTTTTTGTTACATGTAAAATGGTATACAATGTGCAGATCTTATGGCATGCAAATTAATGGAGTGGCATGTTTTCTCCTCCAAGGAATAAAACAATTTTAAAACTACACTTACAAGCATCTAATCTAGGCACAGGACTAGACAAGGAAACAGCAGCAGCACTTTCATTGCAGAGAAGCACGCTTGTGTCAAGAAAGCCTCTCTGGTACCAGAAGTAAACAATGCCTACCACGATTACTGCTATCAGGTCACATAAATACACACGGTTCATCAACAGGCTAGGTAAGCCAGAGCTACCAACTGCACTTAAGTCTTCTTTATTAATGCACCTTTAGAACAAAACAAAGATTTTCCCCAAAACTAACTGCTACCTAATGCCAATGGAGGCTATTTTTATATCCTAATATTGAATGAGTTGGCTTTACACAAATTATTGACTTCAGAGTTGTTTGTAAACGAATGCAGTCCTCAAACATACTAAAATTTTACTGCTCAAACTACCCCCCTTCCAATGTATCTACCTACATTAGGTTTCCAAATACACGCCAGACTTTTAGAACAGTTGTTCTCAAAAGTATTAAAGGTTCAGAGCAAAACTGGTGAGCTGCTGTTTAGAAGACCAGGGCTCTGCAGGAGCCAAGTTCAAGTTAGAAAATTTCAGGGTCATAAAGACTACTTTCAATGTGGAATAGCTTACTAGAGTGTACAGAACGTATCCTTTGCTAAAGCTAATTTCTCAGATAATTCTAATCACACCAATAAGTGGGCATACTTTAAAACATTCAAAATAAATACATTTTTAAGAAAGCTAATGACATTTTATTCATCCCCCTGCCCTAATGGATAATGAACCAAGACATGGTAGTTTACTTAAGCTTAACTGTCCACGTAACCTAAGGGCCAATAAATCTTCCCCGAATTCCCACAGTTCTCTCATTTTGAAGGTACTCTCCAAAATATTAAAAATCCATCTCAATTACTCCAGAAAGAGGATCCTGAAATTAAACTGAACCACCTTCAAATAGTTTCAAATTGGCACACAAGTTAGCATTTTGCAAGAAGAGGCCATTGCCTCGCAGCATGAGCACTTGGCCTGAGATGCAAGGCAGTGTTCTTCGTCATAGTGCAAGTTCCCGCACGGGAGCCCCCCAGACAAAGATGCACACTAAAAAATGTAAACACACAGAACCGTCAAATTCTAATCGATACCCAGTTATTGCTAACCTTTCCATCTTCATTTACGCCTGAAGTGCCCCTGTGTGTCCCAGAGTACAACTGCAGTGTCCATTCTGTCAGGCGGTGAGTACTTGGTTCTGCCAAGAGGAAGTCAATGCTTGTCTGACTGGAACGCAAGAAACTGATGGATCACCATTTATTTACATGCAAAATCAAATGCCCGATTCTTACTAGGTGTCCTCAACAATCTAAGCATTATTCTGAAACCAGTTTTGTTCCTCTCTATTTTTAATTGCTTAAAGAAGTATTTCATCCTTGCTGATATTCTGAATCCTTTCTTCCACTGTTTTCTCTTGGCCCTGAAATCAGAGGCCCCAGCAAGACAGATTTTTTTAAAAAACCGTTCAATAACAAGCTGACCAACATCTGCTAAGGTAAAAAGGACACAAGTTTAAAAACACATTCAATTTTAGCAGAGAAATGTTGAAAACATATGAAAAGCAGGAAACTAACTTCTGGCAAGGGGGAAGAGCAGTGCTAGAATCATCCCACAGGTCAGCCTCAACAGCTGAAGATGCAGCGGCCCCAGTCCCGCACGGGCCGGGCAGGTGGCACAACAGCCTTCCACTACCCCCTCCACCCGAGCTCTGACAGCTGAGAAGGTAATAGTTTGCCTTCTCATGTGATCTGTGGTGTTAGATTTGTTAAATCTTAATCCATATTGGGATAAGAGAGGACACACAAATATATACAAGGTGACTATAAGGATAATTTGTGGATAATTTGAAAAAAGTCTAACATTCACATTAGGTAACAGAGAGATACTAAACTCATGTCACACATTAGAAGAGGTATGTATGCAGACATCATTCTGAGAAAAATTGGCCTAAAGAACATGAAAATGTCACACAAACAGTTAATAAAGGGAAAACCTAATGATAACAAAATTCTCCCTTTACACAGATTGTCTCTTACCGGAACACATTAAAATATTTTAGTAGGAAAATATATATAAAAATGATTTCATATTGTGATATTATATGCTGAAAGTACTGCAAGGATATACGATTAATTTACAACGAAAACATAATAGCTAAATTTGCGATTCTTAAACATTGTCTATATGTGTCGTAAAAAGACATTTAATGAGAGTTAAACAATCTTAGAAGTAAAGTGGAGCAATAATATGTCTTACCTTTGATCATTACGTGAAAACATCAGTCTACTTGAAGAGCTAAGCCTTTGGGGGAATGGAGCTAGTATAAATATTAAAATGAAACCTTAATTTAGAAAATTCCATTTAATTCATCTTCAGATAAAAAGCTTTGAATAAATCGTATCTTGGCAAACTGGCCTACAAAGCTGCTGGGGGAGCGAGGAAGGTCAAAACACCGCGAGACCGAACTCGGAAGGAGGCGCGGACTCCGATGCAGGGACCGCAGGGACAGAAGACGTGCGCACGCAGACGGCCCGCCCGCGGCACCCTACCAGGCAGCGGACCTTCCCTGCGACAGCAGTACCCAGAACGGACTTTTGGGAATATCTACTTTCCGCACTAAAATTGTTGGACTCCTAGAGAAAACAAAGCCCTACATCCAAAGTTAGTATTAATTTTTTTTCAGGATTTCTTAAACCTGTTGGCCCTCAAATATTACGTAACATGAAGGCTACTTGGCTCCTTCCAAGTATCTATGGTTTGCTGCTCTGAGATGGACTTAAATTTTTCTTTTCTTCTTCTTCTTTTTGGTATCAACAAAGCCCAGACACTCCTGGTCACTGATGCCTTTATTATGCCTGTTTCCTCTGTACTCAGTCACTTCACTGGGTTTAAGGCATGCTTTGTGTATTTAGTTTGCAAAAATAAAACTTTTAGTACAAATTTATTTTTATACAAATTTTTATGGCACAAGCAGCAAATTTGCTGTTTTAAGAAAATATATAAATATCCTTTTCTTCTGTACAAATATCTCCAGTATTCCCTACTCCATTTATAATTTTTAACTGTACATGGCCTGCCTCGTCCTTCTCTAGTATCTCCCTCCCCCCCTCCAGATCTCAACCAAATCTGTATGTACATTTTTGCTTGGAGGCAGTCAGAGGAGGAGGGCCCCTCCTCAGGAGGAGTCTGTGCAGGGAGACGGCGGCGGAGGGTAGAGGTGATGCGAGTAACTCCTCTCTGTGTACGGAGAAGGCGGGCAGCTTTCATAGTTCTCTTCCGCTGACAAGTATTGGCTTCGGGGTGTGGGAGGTGGGGGCACAGGCTCTGAGTCATAGTTCAAGTCACTAGTGTAGCCCTTGACTGTTGCCACCGAGGTCATTCTCCGGCTGGGGGCATAGTCACTGTCACAAACATCGGTGCTGCAGGGTGTGGTGGGGGGTGCAAAGTGCCGGTAACTATATGGCCTGTAGCTGGTATAGGAAGAAAATCAAGAGAAGAGTTAGTTTTATTGAAAAGTGGTTTTCCCTATCAAAATACAGAGGTATCGGATATAAACTTCATCTTGAAGATAATAAGCTACTACAATTTAAATCTGCACAGACCAAGAGGCAATTTTCAATGGCAGTCCGGAGGTGGAAGACAGCATGTATTTCATATTTGCAGATAAAATGTGACTAGAGGCAATTAAAAATGGATAGAATGGAAATGAGGTGACTTTGGATGTGTTCTTATGGCTCTAAACTGTATCACAAAATAAAAAAGAACTATTCAGTTGTACTTAATGGTCATGTCTGGAGAATCTGTCAGTTACACGGTCAGCGTTTAGTCTACACACAGTGAACCTCGCTCATTTCTGCCACTTCACGGTCTGAGAGAAGAAGGGTCTTTACACGCTCCACACTACTCAAACAGTTAACGCCCCCTCCACGTTCTTTAACTGCTCTATCATCTACCTGATGAATGATCTAATGATGTCTGACAACTTCATTCTCTTTTTAGAAATCAAGTACTGCACAAGCCAGACTAAACACTGCAGACAGCCCAGGGGGCTCATCGATCCCATTCGTGTTCGATCAGCAAAGGGAAACCGCTGTGGTTTCAGAGAGTTTTGACTCTCCGTGTACAGATGAACGGGTTGTCATAGGAGGAGCTTTAACCGAACATCAAAATAATAAATTCTAAATATCCATATAGGAACGGTGAATTTTCTAATATGTATTTGACCTGACTTATTTTTTACACTTGTTTATTTACCTTTTCAAGTAATTGATAGCTGTTAAAAGTTTGTAGCATGGCTAACTAAAGAAAAAGGTACTGGAAAGAGAAGATCACATTAGAGAAAGTAAGAGCTCATTCAACACCCAGGTTTTTCTTTTTTAAAAAGATTTTATTTATTTTTGGAGAGAGGGGAAGGAAGGGAGAAAAAGAGGAAGAGAGCTATCCATCAGTTACTTTTTGCATACCCCTAACTGGGGACTGGGGCTGCAACCCAGGCCCGTGCCCTGACCAGTAATCGAACCGGTGACCTTGGAGTTCATAGGTCAGTGCTCAACCAACTGAGCCACACCAGCCAGGGCAATGTGCAAGTTTTTCTACCATTTCTACTTCTACCTGCAACTTCTTATACTTTTACATTTTAAATATGGTGAAGTAATCTTACATGCTTTCTCATCAAACAAAGAAACTGCAAGAGAGGGGCAAGAACAAGTGCAACACTGAAGTTACAATCCATAAAACACCTAGTGACAGAGAGAGCCACGGATGGTATCCCCGGATGCAGACCATTTGATACCATTAGGACTTGCCTCAACAGAAACGGCTGCCCAAAGACTAAACGCTACAGAACCTGCTGAACGGGTTTGTTACAGTGTGTGGTTTGTTTGTTTGTTTCTTTGCTTTGCACTACCAACATCGACATGTGTCATAGTATCTTTTAGGTCTTATCGTTCTGTCCAATCAGGTGTCAAGCCTTGGTAAACTGTCTTGGCTCAACATTTAAAAGTCCCAACACTTCCCTTTTCATGGGAAAAAACAGGGAGGAAAAGAAGGAAGGAGAATCAACAAATTCTTTTAAGTTCCATTTTAAACGAAAATCTCAACAAATGATAGAAAGTTTCATTGAGAAGAAACAAAATGGGCTTAATTTGAGATGAGGGAAATGACTAAGAATTGTTTTTGATGTTATGATCATTTTAATCAAACATTTTATTCAATTTACAGAAATTTAAAATTTTAAAATAAAATTTTAGGTCTTTTTATTTTATTTTTTTCAATGTTCAGGTTTTTGCCCCTTTATTTGGGCATTTTAAACCAAACTTGTGGCAGGGAAAGCAACACTTACAATAAAATATAAAAATCAATTCAGAGTCTAGCCTATCTCAAAAAATCTCACCTTATTTAAACACTAAAATGAGAATTCTGAATGAGGTAGTATAAACAGTTTCTACTTGATTTCTATATATCTATATGGTTATAGATATGGGCTATTTGATTGGAATGCTAGGCAACACCTTATCGTGAAGGCAATAGGCACTTGAGGAATGCCAATAAATACTGGCACTAAGTGTGTAGACAGAGAATATCAAGCTCTTGACTATTCGCTGGCCTTTCAAATAAGAGGGAAGAGTAAGGGCAACACACTAGTACTTATGTTTATTAACTCGCTTACTCTGCTCTATAGATTTACAAATCAGCACAAAGGCATACCCTCTTTTTTGACTTACAAGTACATTTCATTTATTTTAGTGAGTTGTAATCTATTCCATGCAATTATGACGCATGTAAACAAGGGCTAAATTTAAGCTTCCCTGAAGTTCTGTGCTTTTAAAAATCCCACTGCTTTAGGGCTCTCACAACGCGGAACATACAAGTCTTATCCCAGTACTTCGTCCTCAGACTATCAATCAAACCTAACCTGAGCAAGTAACCTATTTTGTAGTCAGTTGGATGGATAACATTCTCTTAAAACACTGCCGAAGCACTGAAGGCTACACTCTATTGTCCTAAAAGCCAGCATTTGTGACTCTCTTTTAAAAAATGTATAATGCCCTGAAAGGAAAGAATTTGTGGTAGGGACAACACCAGTATCAGCAAGAAGAGCTGCCCATTCTCTCTCAGTGACCATCATCTATCTACGCACTTGGGTCTACATCAAGCCCACAACTAGAAGAATACTTCATCCTTCTAATAAAGACTTCAATTTTTATTAGAGGAGGATGTGCAATACCTGTAGGACCTGTGAGTAGAAGGACTGTTTGAAGAATAACCAAATTCCATGGTGTAATGTGATCGCTCTGTGGCTGGGGATGGTGGAGGGTTCAAAATCTAAAAGGAAAATAATGAAATTATTAAAATAACAATGGTCTACCTCACATAGAGACTATTAGACTCTCTTTCAACTTCTCTTCTCTCCTCTCTGTTCTATTCCTTCCCATTACACTATTAGCACACTCCATCCTTTCCAAAGAACTGCCTTTAGGATTGTGGCTCTCCACTCCATACAACATAATTTCATCATGGCTGAACAGTGCAAGGTGATGAGAGGAAAATCTATAATCTACTATAATCTACACGTCACTGGTTTAAATTCAGTATAGCTGGGTTTTGATTTTTTAATGTAATTGTTTAAAGAAAAATTACTGACATAGGAGAAGTAATGGCATGAAGGTCCTAAACATCTCAGCAGGTACCATTCAGTAGTGCTACTTTTCCTAAATAGAAATTAATGTCCAGTGCTTCCATGCATGCTGACTACTATACAATAAACATAAAGAAAGATTTGTAAGTGCTCACAAGGTGATGGTAAAGCCTTCTTTGAACCTTATATGCCTAAATTCTATACTAAGTTTAAAAACTTTGTACATTACCATCACTGAGTACCCACATTAAAGTGAGGTAAGAATCTAAGACCCCGTGTACCCTGGCACTCAGAGCGGAACGAAAGAAAACAGACTGCTTACTGCAGGGAAGTAAGTGCCTTTGGTGCTTGAAGAACTACTCGATGAGGCTCCTGTGACATGGGCTCGGTCATAAGGGGGTCCGCTGCTCCCCCCCATGATACTGAGGGAGCTGATCACTGATTTACCTCGAGACATTCCTAAAATGAAGGAAGACAAATGCTGAAGATGAGAAAAATCAATAAAGATGCATGACATAATTTTATTCAATATTAGGATTATAAATACTGGCAGTCAAAGAGTTTGACTTTTAAACACTTTATGCCCCCTTTTTCTAATAATTATTGAAAGCACTTCATGGAGAAGGGAAATGCATGTTCCCTAGTAGTGAACGCTTCCATTGAGAGCTGGCCTAGAACAAGGCCTAGAACGGCTACCACTCCCTCTGCCTGCCCCAGGATGGAAGCAGAGCTCTTCCAAATGAGATAAAATGAGAGGTTTTCAATTTCTTAGAGGATATGAGGACGAAAAGGCTGTGGAGAGTGGGGGTTATGGAGCAGGGTAGACTAAACAATAGATTTGGTCAAAAAGAAACTAAAACAATTTTCAAGGGCATAAATACAATATATGGAGGATTATTTCTTCAGCTACTAGAATATTGTAATCACAACCACCAGTGCTCAAGAAAAATTTATATTCTTTTCCAAGTGACTTCCTAAATTGTACTAACTGCCAATAGATATGGTGACACAGAATAGTATCATTAACATTTAAAAAATCAAGTCTGTCTATTTAGTTACACCCAGAGTAAGTCCTCATTTTCAGAGGGCTTTGCCTGAAACCTCCTTCTCCATATTCTCCGAAACAAAGTGGCTTCTTTACACTGAGGGCGCGAGAAAGCATTGACAAGAAATCTCTACCCTCTAGAGCAGGGGTGTCAAACTCATTTTCACCGGGGGCCACATCAGCCTCACAGTTGCCTTCAGAGGGCTGAAATAATTTTAGGGCTGTATACATGTAACTACTCCTTCACTGTTAAGGAGTTGCAATTACATTTGGCCCTTTGAAGGCAACAGTGAGGCTGATGTGGCCCCCAGTGAAAATGAGTTTGACACCCCTGCTCTAGAGCAACGTGGTTTACCCAAGCACAGAACTTCTGGCTACTTGGCTAGGCCTGAATAACCCTAGTCCCACTGTCATCACCTAAAGGTAAGAGAAGACGTAGGACATTACATCCCTCCCTGCAGTCACCCAGCAATTTCATCATTGTTTGCTGAAAAGAAATCTTAGTCTATTTTTTGGCCCCCTTTCATCTGTGGGCTCAGCAGTACTGAGGTCGCCTACAGAGAACCTGAAGAACTGTGGTTTCCGACTTTTCACCACATGACTAGCTGATTCCTGTTTAGTAGACTGCACCAAAAGTGCAGTGTATGTAAATGGATGTGTATGTTACTTGCTTTACATCCTCTGGCAGTTTCTACCAACCCGTACCTCAGATCTTCTGTGTACAGAGAAGGTGCTAAAAGTAAAAGAGAACATTTGTTCTTAAAACTTTCTGAACGCAATGTGGTCTAGTTTGAAATGGACTCTGGGCAGTATCCTGGTTTCAATTATGGAAAATTGAGAATTCTGCCAGAACCCAAGACTTGACTTTCAGTGGACCAGTCTTAACTCACCTGGAAGAGATCCTGACAAAGAACTTGGGTGCGGCACATAACCAAGGGGCACAGAGGCTGGTCCATGAACGACATAGTCATTAGTCATGGTTTCTCCATCTCCCTTCATGCGTGGACACAACATCCTCTGGCAGATGAAGTATATGGTTCCAGACACAAAAATAGTGACAATTACTCCAATAACTGAACCAACTGTGTTGGTGGGTGGTGGTGCTGGCTCCTCAGTTGGATCTAAAATGAGAAGGCAGTGCAGTTATATAATGAAAAACAACTATAGATTTAAAGTAGTAATCAAAAAGAGGGCTTGCCAGCAGACTGTGAAGCTAATGGAGACAACTTAGAAACATTTTTCTTTTGTATGGAGATGGGGGGAGATCCAAAAAAACTGAAATTGTCTTCTGGAGGGGGGTCGCTTGTAATACAGGCTTCCCCCACTAGGTGAGTGTTCCAGAAACCCATCTGTACCAGCATACCAGCTGGCATTGTTGTGAGAGGCTACACTCAGCTGCAGTGAATTTTTTTGAAGTCTTTCAACACACTTGACCATTTCATGACGGGTGATTTATGAGTGCACCTGCCCACACAGAGCTGAGTGTTCAGCAGTTTTTGACCAAAAACAGCATGGCCCCTGTGCCACACCATCCCTATTCACCCAATCTTGTCTTGAACAACTTTTTTTTTGTTTCCCCAGATGAAAAAAAGTCCTAAAAGGGAAATGTTTTCCCAGTGTAGAAAAGGTGAAACAAAAAACAACAGAAGCACTAAAAGGTATCAAAACCAACAAATTCAAAACCTGTTTTGAGGGTGAGAAAAACACCTTGGTAGGTGTACTGCATCAAAAAGAGTACTTCGAAGGTGACTGGAGTTTAAGCATGTAAGAATACACAATTTTTTATTAATAAATTCCAGTTTTTGGGTCCCCCTCGTACATGTACACCATGCCCCATGGATTATGAATAAATGTTATCATTAGGAATCAAATGAACTACCCCTAAGTGAAGACAGAAATAAAACAACACGTTGGGGAAGCATAGTGTAAATGATAAAAACAAAGACGTTAAGTGAACTAAAGAGTTTTAAATACATATACATTAAGACCTTTTAAATACATATACATATAAAATCTATCCTACTTCATTCTGTATTTCATTAAAATCAACAAACTTATTTTGGAATCTCAGAGTAAATTATAGGACCCAAACAGATGAACCTGGAAAACTCATTAAATGTTTTACCTGGCATGGTGAAGCCAAAAGCAACTCTGAACTATATTTTAGATTTGAAGGTGACACTGAGGTCTGGTGACAGGAAATTAGAAGCTGAAGATGAACATTAGCTCTCGGGTTCAACATGCTGCTGCCTTCAGGGTGAGTCTAGCTGCCTGCGCGCAAGGACAGGTCTCTGCTACGTGAGTACTTGAGGACTCAGAAAGAAAGCCAGAGCGTGAGAACACTAAGGAAGACCCTGCCCATGGTACCCACCTTCACGGGATGAGGCTTTAGAAGCACAGGGCATCGATATTAGGGAAAGAACAAAAGGGTGCACCCAATTTAGAACATTACTATTTGACTTAGAAGGCAAATTCTTCCATTCTGAATATAGTCAGACTACAGCTCACAATTGCAGACCCTTTAAAAACCTTCCTTCTGTTTCATTGTACCTCAAATATCCCATCCCCACAGCTAAACTCACCCTGTGATAGATTAAATAAAAGAAATGAGAGAAAACAGTATCACAAAAGTTACACAATTACATAAGGGCTGCCAATTACATATTTCCTGTATGTCATCTGAGGCACAGACTCTGCTTAGTCCTGTGAGCAACTATCTCAACTTTTTTAGTGCCCTGAGCATTCCATTCTAATGCCAGGATTCAAGAAAGGATGGTTTTATGCTGACAACTCCAATTCTTAGTCTCTAGGTCACATCTTGACTCACTGAAATCAGGCTTTTATCCTCACCACGACACTGAAATTAGTCTGGCAAAGGTTGACATTCTCCTATTTGTCATATTCAATGAACCTTTCACCTCACTGGCCTTTCTATATGTTCTACACTTTCAATACTGCTGGCTCTTGTTTTCCTCAAAAATGTCTGATCAATATCCTTCCAAGATACCACTTTCTTAGCTTTGCTATCTCTAATTATTGTTTCCTTTTGTTGGCTTCATTCTCTTCTGTCTGACTTCTAAGTACTGTTGCTTCCTAGAGTTCTGTCTACCCCCTGCTATTTTCCTCCCTGCTTAACTCTCACTGGGAGATTTCATCCACTGCCTCCGATTTAATTATCATTAACAAACGGAAGGGCCCAAACCTCTCTCTTGAGCTACACACCCATATGGTCAACTTCCTGAACAGCTTCAATGAGACATCTCATGGGCAATTTTAACGCAACGTACGTAAACTGACCTCAATGTCACCATCATCTGCCATGTTTCCTAAATTCCAGGGGTAAAGCAGATCATAAATAAATGAGATGCCTGTAGCAAAGGTATTTGCATTAAATAAAAAACAAAAATAAAGTCATAAAAACCCCTTACATCAGCCAAACATTACATCTGCAGCCAAGATATGGAATGGTACTTCAGTTTTCAGTCCCTGCCACATATTCTAGTTAATGAAATGACTCCAGTCACTCAGTGAGATATCTGTGTGTCAATCTAAGCTTACAATTAAATCTAAATGGTTACCAAACCCTTTTATTTCCAAAATAACTCAAATCAATCTATCTACCACACTGCTCCTTCTTGACTTAGATCCTCATCTTCTGCCTGATCTACAACGGTCTCCCAAGCATTTTTAAATTATAGACTGCAAGTTACTAGATGGTGAAAACAATTTAGTGGGTTGCAACTAACATTTCAAAACAGAAAATGTCAGAATGCATTCTACATAGTATGGATAAACACTGTTGTATGCCATTATTTATGCGTGTACCCATGTCATCGTAACCTCTTGATTCGGTCAAAAGATTTGAAAGCAACCAGTCTAACAGTTTTCCCTGCCTATAATCTTATCGCCTCCAACCCATCTGCTTCACAGCTTTCACAATTATGCAAATATGTCAACCCTTTACTTAAGTTGCTCAGTGATTCTTCATTACTCTGGAATACTGTCCAGGCTCTTCAGAAGAAAAGCAAAGTCCTCTATGATCTCACCTTTACATGTTTTCTCCTGCTGACACCCTTCCGGACGTAGCATGCACTCTGGCAGTCCTATTTACATGCAGTTTCCCTAAGGTGCCTGTTTCACTTTGCTTTTGAATAGGATATTTCCTCTGCCAGGAATTCAATCTCTCTACTTATCTGCATAATTAACACTATTCATTGATCAACATCCTATATCTTCAGCTCCATTGTTCTAAAAAGTCTTCCTTGATGAGCTGCATCTTCATTCCTAAAGCTTTGACCACTGTCTCCTTTGTGCTACTTGCAAAGATCTCTAAAATAGCACATTTGATATCACTTATCACTCTCTTTTATCAACAGTATCCCCTGATACTCCTGATACCATAAAACATACAGAGTCAGGCTGTATGTTTTATATATATATTACATCATTTAATTTTTCTCACATCCATCAGGATTAATATTATCTTCAATCCAAAGACGAAGAAACTGAGGTTTAAATTTCCTGGTAAGAGAGGGAGGTAGAATTCAATTCCATCTCTGCCTGGCTTTAAAAGCCCTAATCTTACTACTACCCCCAAAATAGACAGCTTTGAGAGCACTGGTACAGGTACCCTACATGCTCAGCACATAGCAGGTATCCAGTAATGTTTCATGAATACAAATAGATACCACAAGTCTCAGTGAGTATGCCATTTGAATCTGTTAAATCAGCTTAAAGTCTTTATTAAGATTAAAGAGTTTTTTTCTTTTCTTTGATTTTTATTCTATTTTTCCTATTACCATTTAGTTCCCTTATACCCCACCCCTGCAATCATGTCCACGAATCCTTTTTCCTTTTTGCTCAATCCCTCCACCCCCTACTTCCCCCACCTTAGCTGTCATCCTGCTCTCTATAATTCATTAAACCAGTTTTGACAGGGTAGATGTGGCTTATACTGATTTCCATTCAGAACAAGGTTGATCAATTTGGGATATATTATAGATTAGGGCATTGGTCAATAGTTATAAACCTTGAAGAAACTATAGGCTATTCATCCTAGGGTCTCTAGGCCTGTGCATATACATTGGTACAAATTTCCTCAGGCTGCATTTTAAGGAAGCTCTTAAAGTCACTGTAAGACTAGTGTCAAGAAAAAAATGGGGGATGTTAAACATGGCTAATGTTCAGAAATCCTTAAGTTCTGACCACTGACTGAGTTCCACGTATCTGTAAGCACACCTCGTTCGGGTACGCTTCACTTCACTGTGCTTCATGGATTTTGTATTTTTTAAAAATTGAAGGTTTGTAGTAACTCTGCATCAGATAAGTCTATTGGTGCCATTTTCCAAACAGGCTTAGATGATGGTTAGCATTTTTTTTTTAGCAATAAATTATTTTTTAATTAAAGTATGCACATTGCTTTTTAAAACATAATACTATTGCACACTCAACAGACTACATTACAGTGTAAACATAACTTTTATATGCACTGTGAAACCAAAAAATTAGTTTGACTGGTTTGATTGTAGTATTTACTTTAATGAGGTGGCCTGGAGTCCAGAACCGAAACCACAGTATCTCTGAGGTATGCTTGTAAACTGTTTCAGAATTTTTAACTTTAGTTGAGGCAAAACAATATTTATTCTTTTCTGATGTTTTTTTACTAAATGTGCCTATGAAGATTTTTTTGCATAAGAAAATTGCTGTCTTTTAAGGAATTATTGAAAGCAAAACAAAAAATCCCTGGTACAAATAACTAGCTTAACACTAATATTTGTTTCTTAATAAGGAAATAGTGATTACAAGTGAAACTCACACATAAAGAAAAGAAAAATGTATTTTCAAAATTCTCCCTTAAGAGTAATATACAGGTGTTAGTCCTACTTACAACAATCCAGTTCATCTGATTTGTCACTGCAGTCCACATTATGATCACATTTCTTATGTTTTCCAATGCACTGACCATTAGCACAGCGGAACTGATCAATTAAACAAAGCACTGGAGAAAAAAATGCAAACAGTTTTTTTTTTACTTTAACTATGTTGTAAAGCCAAATACTACCAAGAATCAAAAAAGTATTTTGTGGGAACAAATGAAAACAAATGTGAGACTTTTAGATATATCTTAATAATTATTCTCAGAAAACTTTCATTGGTAGAGGAAAAAGACATTCCAGCAGGAAATTTCCTATTTTGTTATTTTTTAAAAAGTGATTTTATTTATTTTTAGGGAGAAGGGAAAGAGAAAGAGAGGGAAAGAAAAATTGATGTGAGAAACATTGATCAGTTGCCTCTTGCAAGTGCCCCAACTGGGAATTGAACCAGCAACCCTTCACTTTGTGGGACAACAGCCAACCAAATGAACCACACCAGTCAGGGCTCCTATTTTGTTCTTTATGTTAAATTTCATCATTCATTAATAATTCCAAAGAATTTGTGGGGGGTTTTTTTTTACCATGTTAAAGGTTAATGGAGGAAAGAGGAAAATAATGAACTTATTTTACATTGAAATAAATAAATTCACTAATTCAAAGTTTATTGGAAACAAGTACTATTTTTACATACTGAAGTTTTTTTGGCCTTATTCACTCTGCTACACTTATTAATGTGTATAAATCTTATGCATATTAAGTGAATTAAAACAGCAATTTGGTACATGTTACTATGTTTAATATAATAAGGTCAAATGTACTTGAAAACCCCAAATCTACCACTGAGCCAAAGCAACACTCCACTCTGAATTGCAAACAACTTAATGGAAAAAGGACTTTATAACTGGGTCTTAAAATTTTCAGATACCTTCACAGTTCTTCTCATCAGATTTATCCTGGCAGTTTGCGTCTCCATCGCATCTGAGCACACCGTCAATACACTGCCCACTGGAGCACTGGAACTGGGACTCTGAGCACACAGGACAGTGAAGCTCATCACTGTGGTCCTCACATTCAGTGAACCCATCACATCGCCAAGCCACAGGGATACAATCAATTTCTCCCGTGAAACAAGTAAACTGCTGAGGAGAACATGTTGGGGGTTCTTCAATAAACAAAGGGGAGGGGAGTGACAAAAATAAAGTAAGTGTCACACAGAGATCAAATACACCTGAGTGGAGCTCATTTAATAATTAACATATATTGTACAAAACACTTCATAATAGATCAAATCTGTAATCCACCCATCTCATCTAATCAGAGAAGAAATAACAAAGAAAGAAACTGATGCACTCCACTCTACAGCTGAATCTCAAAATTATATTAAGAGAATCCAGACATTAAAGAGTACATACTTCATGATTCCTTCTATAAAGTCCAATAACAAGCATAGCTAAACTATAGGGATAAAAATCAGAACAGTGGTTACTTCTGGAAGATGAGAACTGGCTGCTAATGGACACGAGGGTACTTTTCTTAATGACAAGAGTGTATGTCTTGCTTTGGGTAATGCAGTCATATACATTAGTTAAAACACGCTACTCATGTAATACATGTACTAAAAATAATCACTAAATACAAAGAAAAATGCAAAGGTCTTTTAAAAGACTTCTAAATAAGAGGTGATATCTTTGATTCAATTTTATCTGTGTTACCACTTCATAGAAGTAAATTTTTCTAACATTTGCCTTATTTGGGTTAACACCAGGACCCTGATATGGAAGCATTTGCTAAAAAATGTGTAAAATGTGTGTAGAAAAGCCCACCACTTAACCGCCTGAGCGCGCACAGCCCAGCGGCACTGAGCACCCTCACAGTGCTGTGCAGCCCTCGCTGCTTCCAAGCACCAGAGCTCAGCTCTGAGCGCACATCTGATCTCCCCGACTGGCCCGTCTGCCTCGGGACCTCCACATCTCCTGCAGTCCAAGCACAGTGTCTTGGATGCTGTTACTCAATACATGTTACTTACTCTTTAAAAAAGTAGGAAAATTAAAAGAATAAAATATTCTTACAATATCACTTTTTCAATGATTTTTAAATTTTGCATATATAAGCCTTTTCTCTGTTCACAGAAATATGTATTTTATCTATCTTTTATAGTAGAAAACACTTTTACATCAGCTTATGATCATAATGTTTAATGCCTATATAAACTCAGTTCCCTAGTAATTCTCCTCTCGTTAGAAATCAGATTATTTTAACATTCCTGCCACTACAGAGAACAGTTCCTCCCTTCAGCTGAATTAACCTATTCAGTTACGGAACAGCTTGAACGGTCTGCACAAGGAGATGGTGACACATTTACCTCCACACGACAGCTCGTCCTGAAGCAGGACCAAGTGCACAGGGCAAGAGCACCTTGTAGTACCATCTCCCTTTACAAGACAAATATGTGAACAGCCACCATTATCCTGAGCACAGGGATGCTGTCCTGCATGGAAGGGAGGGCGGGAGAGAGGGAGGGAAGACAGTTTAGTTAAAATCTATCACTTACAAATTATCAAGAAAACAAAATGTAAACCACCTCAGACTTTATTTGCACACACACATGCTTCCTTGCTCCATCCCTACACAACCTTCAAGAAAATGAGGACAATGATTTAAAAGTACAAAACACTGTCTGTACATATTTATATATAAAATATTTTAAATTGTTTTAAGCAAGGTAATGACACAGCTCATATTAATTTGTAGGCAGAAGGCTGAGACCTAGATATTGTTCTATTTAATATACAAAAACACTTCTAAACTACAGAGTTTAACTCAGATCTTTCTAAAAGATCAGATGATATTACTCAATATAAAAGTATATTTTAATGAAGAATCCACTGATAATTAGAGTTGTTATATGAAAAAGCTTAAGTTCACAGGGAACTCAACCATTTGGAAACAATCAAAATTATCTGCTTGGTCAACTGCAAAAGATAACCTGAAATGATACAAATGTTTCATTTCCTCATATTTGGGTTAAATTAAATAAATACACAGTCTGGCAACTTTTCAAACTCTGTCTCACAGGTTGTATTTAATGAAATCATTGCTATGAATTTTCTACTTAGCTTGTGTGAAAAGCAACTGGACATCTGCCATCACAGAATACCAACATCTAATGTGGAGACACCCATTTATTATCTGAGTTTTTTTTCACTGACACCTCTGTTCTACTTGAGCGTGTGCTGATGAGATTGAGGGAGTCAGCTCACTGTCCCAAAACACACACCAGTCATTATATTAGGACCCACGAACTATACAGCAGTGGTTCTCGACCTTTAATTCCATGGCACTTTTTTCAAGAAAATTTGATTTGGGGTGGTGAACACACAACATGACAATTCCACTAACCAATGGTACCACAATAAATTCAATAAAAAACGAATGTTAACCCGATTAGGGTTCTCAGCACAAATCACAGAAATCATGCCTCTTCTACTACTCTGGTTACACAGCAACCCTAAAACCAAACAGAAGGCAGAGAGCATGGCAAACCCCTACAACTCCAAATGGAGCTAAAGATACTTGATTCAGATATACGAAAAATAAAGTAGTTACAGGTGAAATTAGACCCAGGCTCAGCAATGATAGAAGAGCTATCTTTCATAATTCTTCACTAAACCTTATGCAGTCAAGGGGCATTTCCCCTTCTGAGTACCATCACTCCGCCTCAACTGATCTGCCTGTGGGCCATAAGACTTTTGATAAACATAAATCTCATTCTCTTTAATGTTATTGAAGTTTTTAAAATGTTTTTCCAAGTATAAAACCATACTTAAATGTTGAATTATAAAAAAAAAAGATAACCCTGCCCCCAGAAGTTTTGAAAAGCTCAAGTGAGATCTTATATCAAATGAATATGTAACTTAGGTACTGTGTCATTATTATCTCATTTCCATCTATTACATGTTCAGCATGAGCTACTGTACAGTCACAACACAGAATGGCAACAATGCTAACTCTCAAATTGTTAAATATCTCTAAACTTAGCTTCTAAGTCCATAAACGGTGACGACATAATGAGGACCTGAACAAGCAATGGTGACCTCATTCCTCTATTCTTTCATATTCCTATTAGATTTGAAAGCATTGTGCTGAGAAGCTGAGGAGTTTCAACAGTTCTCTCTTTAGTCCTCCATTTAACACGACTGCATTCCTGGTACAATCATGTAAGACCTACAGCAGTTACTGGTGAGGGTACTTTTGATTACAGACCCCTACTAACAAGGGACTAGGCCAAAGATGATTGCTCATTTTCAAAGGTTTTCTTTAAAAATATATATATGTATTATTGATTATACTATTACAGTTGTCCCATTCTTTTCTCTCCCCTTTATTCCCCTCTGCCCTGAACCCCCCTCCCACCAGCATTCCCCCACCCTTAGTTCATGTCCATGGGCTGTACATGTAATTCTTTGGCTTCTCCATTTCCTATAGTATTCTTAACCTCCCCCCTGTCCATTTTTTACCTACCATCTATGCTTCTTATTCCCTGCACCTTTTCCCCCATTCCCTGCCTCCCCTTCCCTGCTGATAACCCTCCATGTGATCTCCACTTCTGTGATTCTCTGTTCCTGCTCTAGTTGTTAGCTTAGTCTGTTCTTGTTTTTCTCAGGTTCAGTTGTCGATAGTTGTGAGTTTGTTGTAAGTTTTTGACCACAGTTTTTGATCACCTATTTCTTAGATAAGTCCCTTTAACATTTCAAATAATAAGGGCTGGGTGATGATGAACTCTGTTAACTTGACTTTATCTGGGAAGTACTTTATCTGCCCTGCCATTCTAAATGAAAGCTTTGCTGGATAGAGCAATCTTCAATGTAGGTCCTTGCCTTTCATGACTTGGAATACTTCATTCCAGCTCTTTCTTGCCTGATTTCTTCTTATGGGAACTCCTTTGTAAGTAACTGTCTTCTTTTCTCTTGCCGCTTTTAAGATTCTCTCCTTATCTTTAATTTTGGGTAATGTAATTATGATGTGCCTTGGTGTGTGCTTCCTTGGGTTCAACTTCTTTGGGACTCTCTGAGTTTCCTGGACTTCTGGAAGTCAATTTCCTTGGCCAGATTAGGGAAGTTCTCCTTCATTATTTTCTTAAATAAGTTTTTAATTCCTTGCTCTTCCTCTTCTCCTTCTGGCACCTCTATGATTTGGATGTTGGAATGTTTAAAGTTGTCCTGGAGGTTCCTAAGCCTCTCCTCATCTTTTTTTTAATTGTTATTTCTTTATTCTGTTCTGGTTGAATGTTTATTTCTTCTTTCTGGTCCAAACCATTAATTTGAGTCCCGGTTTCCTTCCTGTTACTGTTGGTTCCCTGTACATTTTCCTTTATTTCACTTTGCATAGCCTTCACTTCCTCTATTTTGTGACCACACTCAACCACTTCTGTGAGCATCCTGATCACCAGTGTTCTGAACTCTGCATTGGATAAGTTAGCTATCTCCTCATCGCTTAGTTGTATTTTTTCTGGTGCTTTGATCTGTTCTCTCATTTAGGCATTTTTTTTTTGTCTCCGACTGACTGTTACATAGTAAGGAGCGGAGCCTTAGGTATTCACCAGGGCAGGGCAACCCACTTCACTGTGTTGTGACACTGTATGTGGGGGAGGGGTCCGAGAGGGAACAGTGCCGCTTGCTCAGCTGTCTGTTGGCTTTCAGTCACTTCCCCCGCTACCCACAAGCGAATTGGGCCCTTCTGGTGCTGATTCCCGGGTGGCTGGATGGGTTTGTGTATGTTCTAGGGTCCTGTGGGTCTCTCCAACAAACTCTCCTGTGAGGCTAGGGGTTCCTCCTCCCACTGCCTCAACCCCCACAGGATTTTTTAGTCAGAGGTTTTGAGGCTTTATTTCCCCTGCACTGGAACCCTGGGTTGCGCTGTCTCTCTCACTCCCCAGTTGTTCCTCCTGGTTTATCCGACCACTCCACTAGCTGCCACCTCGCCCAGTTTGCCCTGGTCCTCCAGCCGCTGCCTTGCCTTTTCTCTGTCTAGCTGCCCTTCTCTGCCCCTCCTGCTGGTCTGAATGAATGTTTCTTCTTTAACTCCTTGGTTGTCAGACTTCCACACAATTTGATTTTCTGGCAATTCTGGTTGTTTTTGTTGTTAAATTTTTTTGTTGTCCTTCTTTTGGTTGTGTGAGGAGGCAAAGTATATCTACCTATGCCTCCATCTTGGCCAGAAGTTCAAGTTTTCAATAAGATAAAACGAATATTTATGGCTACTTTTCTAAGCTGAGAATTGAAAACTCTATTCAAGGGGGAAAAAAAACAAGCACTTATTAAAGCACTGTATTCAATTTCTGCACACTAATTTTTAGTTTCTTTTACTTTTGCTAAAGAATAAAGTTACTCCATAACTATATTCACCGTTATGTAAATATAACTTTTGTTTTTGTTTGAATTATGAGGTATACAGGGAACCATATATTTCTTTATATATGCCTTATACCAATATTCTTAAAGAGGTTGAAAGACAAAGAGCAGATAAAGAGAAGACATAACAAGTGGGGCCTTTGTTGTACCTGGGGAAATTTTTGAAAATGAGTAAGACCATTCCTTTACCTCATTTCTATTTTATGAGGAAAAGATGTTTAATTTGAAAAAGCTCCCAGGTAAGTTTAGCATAAAGATAAAAAACTGGAAAACCTAACAGTACATGCAAATCTTCAGGATAAAGTGGTAAGAAGATACAAAAGAATATCTTACTTTTATTTTAATTTCTTACAATAGATACAAATCCTACAATTAGCAGTACCTCATCAGCACTTACTATATTCCTGAAGGTTCAGCTCCTTTACTGCATGAATGTCACTGAGCTGAGCAATTCGAGCCTGGACTTTGGTTCTACCCTCTCGGCCTGTCATGTCAATTTTTTCAATCATTTGCTGCTGCTTGTCAATCCAGTAGAGCCAATTTTCAAACACAGTCAGTCCCACAGGCTGCAAGATATTGGAGTCTTCTAATACTACTCGGTTGGCACCTTGGGAAGAACATTCACCAGAAATAATTCATGTGGGTCAAGTCATCTATTCAACAATTATTTACTGAAAATTAAGATTCTAAAAGTTCTGAAAAGGAAAATATAAACTCTTTACTGCAAAACTTCAGAATCATTCTTAGAAGATATACACATACCAGAAAATAGATAATAGACTAGACATTCAAGTGCAATCAATAGCAAGTAAGTCCAATACGCAGTTGTATTCTAATTCACAGAAATGTAGAAAAGAACTTAGAGCAATTTTTGAATGATTTTTAAAGTTGAGTCCATTTTTCAAATAAAATTTTATGAAAAGCTCTAGCATATAAAAACAGAAGCATGTACTAAATGCATTTCAGTACGAAAGGTTCTGTGGGAGGCTAAAAATGTGAAGCAGAAAAAGATCCTATGATAAAAATATATATTATTGGTGACTATATAAAGAAGGGAAAAAGAAAAAAAAACCCTGCTAATATTATATTAACCTTTCTCACAGAAAACAAAAAAAGGGGAAAGATTTTAATGAGGCAATGTAACCTTGACAGCAAAACTCCAAGTACATTGTAAGAAAAGAAAATTATAGGGTAGTCTTTCTCATGAACATAGATGCAAACATCTTATACAAACAATAGCATACCCAAATCTATCAATGTATATAAAAAGGATACTGTATCATGCCAAGTTTGCTTTACTCTAGTAAACTAGGAACAGAAGGGAACTCTCTTAATCTGATAAAAAAAAAAAGCTACCTACAGAAAAACCTTAGCAAACATAATACTTAATCACAAAGTATTAAATGCTTCCCCCCAAATCAAGAAGCAAAGCCAAACAAAAAAACCCAAAGCCTCCATTATTATTACAATCACCACTGTTTTGGGGGTCCCAGACAGTATAACAAGGCAACAAGGAAAAGGACTGGGAAAAAAAATCATTTGTACACAAATAATTCTGTAACATAGAAAATCCGAAAGAAACTACAGGAAACGAGCTCAGGATATCACGGTGGGGGATGGATGGGGGAATAGATGGACTGTGTTTGTATGTTCCAGACAAAATAAAGTCTTAAAAATTTGGAATACTCTTTATCACTAGCATCCAAAAGCATTAAATACCAAAAAATTAATAAAACAAGGAGCAACTTCTATACAGAAAACAATAAACAACATTGAGGGAAATTAAAGTTTCAAATAAATAGAGATAAACCAGTGTTCATGGTTTGGAAGACTAATATTACAAAGAAAATAATTCTACTAAATTGACTTATAAATCCAAAGCAAACCCAGTTGAAGTTCTAGTAATGCTGTTTCCACTTTTTTGCCACTGAAAGCAGCATTGCAGTGAATATTCTTGCGCATGTATTAGAACATGTCTCTATGGGCTAAACGCAGCAGTGGAATTGCTATGTAATTTGGTGTATATAGATTCAACATGAATGGACAGATCCAAGATGCTCTCCAAAATGGTAACATCAATCTAAAAATCCCGCCAGAAGTATAAATGAGAATTGGTATTGTTAGACTTCTAAATTGTTACCAATCCAATTATTTTATAAATATATCCCATTATTAATAAAAT
Organism: Tonatia bakeri; assembly: GCA_004024845.1. Lineage (NCBI taxonomy): Eukaryota > Metazoa > Chordata > Mammalia > Chiroptera > Phyllostomidae > Tonatia > Tonatia bakeri. The sequence goes on from PVIA01003776.1 coordinate 70,762, forward strand.
CTACATTTCCCTGTTTGATACTGAGGTTAATTTATTGATCTTTCATGTTTCTTCTCTGAATTACTATTCATAGCCTTTGCTCATTTTTCTATTACTGATTTCTAGTCATTCTTTATTCAGAACAAATTTGGGGAGGGATATATAAGGGCTTCAAAATTCAAATGTTTTATTTCAAGAGAGAGGAAGAGGAAGCAATGTTCAAAAGCAAATATGGCCAAACAATAAGATCTAAGTTGAGTGGTAGGAACCCTGTGCTTTCTCCACATTGGAACCATTTCATAATTAAAGGTGGAAAAAAAGACACAGAAAAAAATGAAAGTTAATTCATTAAAGTGTTAAGTAATGATGATGTAAATTTTCCCTTTTTTGTACTTTCTAAACTGTCTCTAATGAACACATGTTACTCTTACAACAAAAATAAGCATCATAAATGAAGAGAAATGGAGAAAAGGAGAGAAGGGAAAAAATATCTTTAATACTAATAAAAGTTAAAACATTGATATAAAAGCAATTATATAAATTAAAGGTGATATAAAAGATATAGGTCATCAGATGAGAGGAAAAAATACATCATACTAAGTAAATATGCACACACATGCAAATATGTCCATGACTATCTGAAATCAGAGAAAGCAAATGAAATGGAAGCATCTGAACCTCTAAAGACAATATTGTTTTAGTTTCTTAAAAAAGTACAAATGTATTTAAACATATAAAAATTCAAATGATACAGAAATAAATACTACTAACATATTAGTATGCTAGCCTTTCAGACCTTTCTCAAAGTATATTTGTATATTTCTCAAGGAATAAACAAACATGTACACCCATGTTCTTAAGACTATATATACATATTATGTGTCTATATATGTATACATGTATATATAGAATAAATATTTTTGGAGGGCAATTTGCCAATAAATACAATATCTATGAAATATTTCAAACAAAATTAGATCTTAATAAACAACTTAATTTTTAAAAATCATCCTTCCACGCCACTGCACACAGATCTACCTCATTTGTTGGAATGACTGTACTATGCCATACACGTGATATTGAATGTACTGAGGTATGTCCAGAAAGTATCCACCCCCAGCCACATAATATGAAAGAGGCATGTTTTGAAGAGGATACAAGATACAGAAACCACTATACATAGGACAATTTTGCCTCACAATTCATCCCCAGTTATGACCTTCTTAAGGAATCTGGCCATTGGTAGTTCTTTGAATCAAATCATTAGCAATTGCAGCATGATGTTACTTCTGCTCTGGTAGCAGAAGACGTGGAATGAACTTTGTCAAAACGCACTTCATGTCAAGATCCTGCATCAAAATCTCGGACACAGTAGTTTTTAGAAGCCCCTGATCAGCTTCTAGTTTTCTCACTGTCCGTTGCTGATCTTTGTTGAAAGCAGCCTGTACACGTTCAACATTCTCAGGTGTTCTGCTTGTTGCAGGCCTTTCAGAATGAGGACCCCTTTCAACAGATTCTTGACTATCTCTGAAGCATTTGTGCCACACTTTTACTTGTGCTACACTCATTGCATCATCCCAGAAAGCCTTCTGAATCACCTGAATAGTTTCCGTAGAGGAACGTTCAAGCTTAATGCAAAATTTGATGCAGATTTGTTGTTGTACTCATTCAGCCATTTTGAATGTGACGGCCACACAGTACACACTCTTACTTAACAAGTGTCTACCACTCCCACTGACTAGTACAGTGAAGTTGTCATTGTTCACATATGTGCATTCCAGTCCGTTCTCCTTGGCTGCCGGGTTACATCAATATCGTGCAAACTGTTCTCATTATATCAACAATGACTGAACTTTTCCTGGACAGACCTCATAGTTCTCTGTAGTAGGCTATTACAAAATGATGCTTAGCAAATACCCTCCTACAACTGGGTCAGCATTTCTCTAACACAGCTAACTGAAAGGGCAATTTATTGGCGAACTGTTCTCCAAAAATATTCTACCAACTTCTACTCCTACCAAAGTACAGGGAAGCATGCCATTTTCTGCTATTCTTGTTAATGTTAGGTATAACCAACTCTAACATATTTTTGCCACTCTGATAGACATAAATAATGTATTACTTCTAAGTTCATTTTCATGATCACTAGTGAGATCACACAGAATATTTGGACATCAGAAATTGTGGAAAGAAGCAACTATGATTGTAGACAGAGGACTACAGAGAACTGAGAAAGTGAAAGTACATCTAAATGGTCTCAAAATACCAGGAATGTTATGATCATTTGAGTTTGCTGATGAGCTTATGAAAGGTGAATACCAAGTGCACAGCTAAACTTTTTTTCTTCAGGTTATGAGACTGCCCTGAAGATTTTTTTAACACAGTAGTGACATGATTACAAACAATGGTTCATAAAATTAATCTAGGAATAGTGTGTAAACATTTAAGACCACAGGATCAACAGGGATGAAACTAATCACAGATTAGAATTCAGAACAAAGATGATGAGAAATAAAGTAGAGCAGAAGAATTAGGAAAGGAGTAGAAATACATTAGAAATGTATTTACAGAGCCAAGCCCAAATGAATAGCAAGTTATTAGATAACAGATGGAATAATTATACTGATGGCTGAAGAAAAAAGTTCTTCCTAATCTACTTAATGCTAACTATTTTTAGTGAAAAAAAAAAACAAACTATAAAGAAATATGTGCAAAAATAATACAATGGAAGAAAAATACAAATGTTACTGATGAATCATCTTAATATTTCAAATCAAAATAAATAAGCAAGCCCTGGCTGGTGTGGCTCAGTTGACTGAGCACTGGCCTACCAACCAAAAGGTCACTAGTTCGATTCCCAACCAGGGCACATGCCTGGGTTGCACACCAGGTTCCCAGCTAGGGGTGGGCAAGAGGCAACAGGTTGATGTATGTCTTGCACATTGATGTTTCTTTCTCTCTCTCTTTTTCCCTCCCTTCCCTTATTTCTAAAAATAACAAAATCTTTAAAAAAATAAGGGAACATATTTTGGGGGTACCTGAGAGATCACTGCTTTCAATTCGCCGGAGATCTGAATCAGCCCAAAAGAGCTTGCCCAATCTGCTATCAAGGGCTAAAGCAATTGGCTTACTCAAGCCACTGAAAAAGAGGACCTCCCGTTCTGTTCCATCCAAAGCAGCTCGTTCAATTTTTGGGGACCTTTCCTGAAGATTGGTAAAATACATATACCTAAAGAGAAAGGAGAAAATAATAAGTTTACCAAAATAAGAAACCATACAAAATGAGAAGATTCTTACTGATTAAAACCAAAACAGGTAGAATACTTTGAAATCTTATTTTAAAATGTTTTAAAATATTTTTTAAAAGGCTATGAGGGCCCTGGCTGGTGTAGCTCAGTGGATTGAGCATGGGCTGTGAACCAGGCATCGCAGGTTCGATTCCCAGTCAGGGCACATGCCTAGGTTGCAGGCCATGTCCCCCAGCAACCACACATTGATGTTTCTCTCTCTCTCTCTCTCTCTCTCTCTCTCTCTCTCTCTCTCTCTCTTTCTCCCTCCCTTCACTCTCTAAAAATATAAATAAATAAAATCTTTAAAAAAAAAAAGGCTATGAGATACTATTACTTTCAGTAATAGTAACAAAGGGTACGCAGAATTTCTGAGGGAGTTAACTTTCAAGGATTAATAAAACAAAGCATTAGACACAGGCAGTTCCATTTTTTGAAATAAAATAAATGAAATAAATAAGCAGTAACCAGAGACCTTGTCAGAAAATTTTAAATTCCTTCCCTTATTGTCTGTGTCATAACTAAAAATAAGTCATAAAAGTCATTTCTTATATTTAAGTTCTAGAGTTCATCTTTTTCCTGTAACTCTTCTGAAGTAAGCTACTTTCATGCTGAATTCCTTATCACTCATTCAGATGCAAATACATGCAATCTATTAAATGCAAAGATTTGTATTAAATGAAAGAAGACATATGAATTCTTGGTATAAAGAAACCTAAATACTAGTAGGAAATAATAAGACTTAAAAATAAAAGCTGTAATGTCAATTAGAAAGGACTAGATATGACCAGAGAGACACAGATATAACAGTGCTGGGCATTTAGGAGAGGGGAAAATCACATCTGGCTAGGGTTGGAGTAGATCAAGGAAAACTTCAAGGAGGATGTTGCAGTTCAAATGGTCTTAGAAGGATGGGTAGAAATGAAAATTAAAGCAATAGAGACTACCAAAGGAAATTCTAGGCAGCAAAATGAGAGAAAGGAAGAAAATGCAGGGGCAGATAGATGGAGAATATTAAGTTTTTCATTGTTAACACAGGATATTGCAAGGTAAATAAACAAGAATGCAAAGAAAGGCTGATGAGGGTCTGAGATGCCAAGACATCTGAATGGTCCTTCAGTCACATACCCTTTCTCTGGGTTTACCACAATAGCTCGAGGTCTGTCTTGCTCGCCTTTTAGCACCACTCCAATTGATCTCCCATCTAATCTTGTTACATTAATGACATTGGTGGCCTCGCAAGTCCAGTAGATGTAGCGGCTATAAATATCAATGCTGAGGTCATAGGGTTGTATTTCTAGGTTCTGATTTGGAACTGAACTCACAACCACAGTAAAGCCCTAGGGAAAGAAAAAGACACACATACACATAGAAAATCAGACTCTAAACCAGATAGCCCAGAGGCAATCATTTACAATACTTGCATTTATATGGTCGCTCATCGGAGAAGGAAATCTCAAGGGATATTTCTTACTGATACATTGTTTTATAAGTAACGTGCTTCTTTGTTAACATGCATTTCAAATGTTCCCTTGGGTTATTATGGCATGGGGCAGCAGAGCAAGCTAAGGCCACATTAGTTGCTCTAAGAATCTGACAGTGTGCTGATTAGAGACGAGTGTGAGAAGGGGGCAGCTCTCTCTTATAGACAACTCTGCTTAGAACCACACCCTAGAAATACCCCTAAAGCAGTAGTTCTCAGCAAGGGCATTTGCAAATGTCTAAACCAGGGGCATCTGACAATGTTTGGAGATATTTTTGATTGTCATGACTATGGGAGGTGTAGTTGGCATCTAGTGGCCACAGGCCACAGATGTTGCTAAACAGCTTACAATATTCAGATCAGTCCTCCACAACAAAGAATTATCCAACCCAGTTCTAGCTGGCGTGGTTTGGTTGATTGGAACATCATCCTGTGCACCAAGAGGTCTCGGATTTAATTCCCTTGGGGGTTGTCAGGGCACATGCCTGGGTTGCAGGTTTGGTCCCTGGTTGAGGTGTGTGTAAAAGGCAACTGATAGATGTTTCTCTCTCACACTCATATTTTTCTCCCTCTCTCTCCCTCCCTTCCCCTTATCCAGGTGATTAAAAAAAAAAGAAGAAGAATTATCCAGCCCCAAAATGTCAATAGTACTGAAGCTGACACACTCTGCTCTAGAGACAATGGCAATTAGGGCTATAAACCGTATCTATTAGTCAGGCCTGCCTGCAATCATCAAATCCACCCCCCACAAAAATTCTTTTTACAAAGCCAAGCAAAAAGAGAGCCTTTTGTTCACCTGTTCTAGCTGAATAAATTGTACTGTATTTACTCAGCATCTCTGAGGCAATGTATTCCTTCATAAAGCTATCTTACTTATTTGCCATATCCTTGGCTGTATAGTAACAGCTCTCATTTCCTTCTACAGGTCTTGGCCTACAAAGAGTAACATGCATCTACAATATACCGCTATTGACTATACAACTAAATGATCCCTCAGTAGACCTAAATATGGGGTTGGCCAAAAAATCCATTTTGTCTGTTCCCATAAGATGGCTCTAGTAGTGCTTAGCTGTCTTTAACTTCATTGAAAACAACTTTGCTAGATTGTACTGTGACAGCTGTCATATCAGGGTGCATTTAAAAAAAAACTTATCAAAATTGGTCAATTTTTGTGTAGCCATTTTAATATCAAAGATGGAAGAAAATAAGTGACACATTTTCAGCATATTATGCTTTATTATTTCAAGAAAGCTAAAAACGCAACTGAAACACACAAAAAAGATTTGCACAGTGTATGCAGAATGTGCTGCGACTGATCAAATGTGTCAAGTTATTGGTGAAAATGAAAAATGTCTCTTTTATGTTATGGAAAAAACCATACAGCCTTTTTGGCGAATCCAGTACATTATCCCCTTGCTCTTCTGTGTGAGAAAAGACATATAAAAAAATCAATAATCTCATCTCCCTAAATTTGAACATGTTCAAAATCAAACTGAACATTATTGCTATGGGAAGATAACAAATAATTACTTATAGCAATCCCAGTCTAATACTATTTGGTCATAAAAAGAAAGCAAAGAAGTATGGGTAGTATACAAACCATGACTGGTATGTAAGCACAGGTAAGTTTTGTTGATAATGTTTTCATTCCCATCCCACAGTCACCAAATATTTACCAAAAAAATGCCACTGGATTAATAGCATATCCTATCAGGGGTGCCCAACCTGCGGTCCATGGGCCACATGCAGCCCAGGATGGCTGTACATGTGGCCCAACACAAAATCGTACATTTACTTTAGACACTGTAAGAGTTTTTTGGGATGACATGTCACAATGTATTTAATGTGTGGCCCAAGACAACTCTTCTTCCAGTGTGGCCCAGAGAAGCCAAAAGGCTGGACAGCCCTGTTAGATGTTTTTAATTTTACTGAGGCTGTATTGTGTGTTTTTTATCCCTTGAACTTTTTAAATAATCATCAACTAGTAACAGAACCATTATTTATTGAGTTTCTTATCATATAACAGGTAATGCACTATGTGTTCTATATTCCATTCAGCTAAAAAGTTCATAAAATCCTAATGCATGATAGACCTGAGATCAGAACTGAGGTCTTTTTGATTTCAAAGCTTCCAACACTCCATGTACATGAAACCATAATGAAAAAAACTGTATAAATGGTATGGACAGCAGCGACTAAGTCATTACCAATATATAAGCATACGTTATCTAAATATAATTTTCATTCCAATAGCATTATCAAACAATTATATATTGAAAGATCATTAGAGGGGAAAAAGCTGTTCAGTCTAGAATTTCAGTTTTACATACACACATGCACATATAGAATCAACACTTAAATACAATAAAATAGGATGATTGGTTAGTCCAATTACTAGGTAGGAAAAAATGGCTTTTGCACTGAGCCCTGAATTACCTGGCTGCCATCCTCTTGAGCTTTCCGGATCATGTTTTGTCGTGAATCAATCCAATATAGTTGCTTGTCCAGTGGGTCATAGTCAATGGCCCGGACATTCCGAAGGCTGTGGATAGGAAGGATGATGTCAGGGCTCTGCTGTTCGTCAATTACCATGCGGTTGATCGCGCTTTTTTGACTGAAGAGCAGGAAAGTAGTTGGAGCTTAAAGAAAGAAAAGAGCAAATCTGAAACACAGACTAAGATCAGCCTATACCTGTATCTCATACAAAACACACACACATGTTGAAGACGTACAAAGTTTAAGACTGAGGACAAAACCCTTTGGAATATCCCCAGAAACTTTCTTTAAAGTGACACTAATCAGCACTCTGGTTACCAAACCAGTTATGAATTTACTCAATGACAGAGCTACCTAGCCTCTTTTTTTGTACAGTGGCATCACAGAAGGCTTGAAGTCAATGAAGCATTTGACAAAGATATATAAAAGTCTCCCTGTTTATGAAGTAACTAATCCTCCATCATCTTTTCTTGTGAGTGGCAGGAAGTCTGGGCCTCCATAGTTCAAAGCAGAAACTTCAAGATTGGACCAGGCCAGGTGGCTCAGCTGTCTGGAGCATCGTCTGGTACCCCAATGGTTGTGAGCTCATTCCCCAGTCAGGGCACATACCCAGATTGCAGTTTCAATCCCCGGTCACAGCATGTAGGGAGGCAAGAGATCAGTGTTTCTCCCTCACCCCACTCCCTTCCTATCTCTCTAAAATCAGTAAAACATATCCTCAGATGAGGATTAAAAAAGCAATTAAGACTAGTTTTAGTCTCAGCTCCCTCACTATTCAGTCACTAGATCTTAACTAAGTCACTGAACCTCTTTGCACTGACGTTGATGCAACTCTAAAGTAAAGTTTTAGCTACCTTGTCTTGCTCATTGAGTTGCTATAAGAATTTTATAACATGAAAAGTTACTTTAAAAGTTATAAGACATTATGTCAATTATAACATAATAAAAATTGTAAGGCATTATATAAAGTAAAAATAACTATTGTTTATCGTTATCAGTAGCAACAGCAATAAACTTGGAATTAATAGAAATCAAACAAACCCTGATGGAACGCAGATATAGGCTTCATTTTGCGTTGGGTGTACGTGGTTTTCGGTGTGAGAAGGAGCTGGTAAAAACCTCTCTCATCCGGCCAAACTAATAATAAATGCTTTTACTTATTATCTCTAGTCCTCATAAAACCTGCATTTATATTTTCACTAAAAAAAATATTCCGCTCTGATTCTAAGTTGATGCCCTAAATTTATTGAAATGGGGTAAGGCAACAGAGAAGACATTATTATCCTTTCCTAGGGACTAGGCTTCTGATTGTTGTGCAAGCATCTTTAATGCGGGAAAACGTCTAGGAAATAACAGCATTTGACAGAGCTGGCAACAACTTCAGTCTAACAGCATTTTTAAAATCTTCATTAAAAATACATAAAATTTCATAACATTTCATTCTCTTGGGAGTCAGCCATCAACTAAATCCAGTAGAACTTTGCCCATCTCAGGGAATTAAATGTAAATGGTGAAGCTTAATGCCTTCTTTTCCCCACTGTGCCCATTCTTTACGGCTCTATTATCTGTGGTTCCCTGCTTTACTTTACTTTTACACCCAAATGTATACTGGCTTGAATCCCAGAGAAACTCACTGGTACTCGCAAAGGAATTTGGTATTCATAACACTGAAATTCTGCTTTAAGTTCTTCACTGGCTATAAGCCCACATTTAGCTTGGAAAATCTAGAACATATTCCAATCATCCCACTGGAGTTCTCTATTATCTTGAGTTTACTGCATATTGATTTAACAACTTTTAGCAATTTTAGTAGAACTTGTGCCTTAAGTAGTAAGAACATGTGTCATAAGAGTAGCTCACAAGTTCACCCATTTTCTTCCTTCTTTTTTTAAAAAAAAATTTACTTATTTTTTGAGAGGGGCAAGAGAGAAACATTGATCAACTGCCTTCTGTACATGCCCTGAACAGGGAGGGAACCCACAGCTTAGGCATGTGCCCTGACTGGGAACTGAACTAGTGACCCTTTGCTTTATGGGATGATGCCCAACCAACTGAGCCACACTGGTCAGGGCTCCATTTAAGAACAAACTGACAGTCACCAGAGGGGAGTGGGGAGGGGATACCAGGGAGGGAAAAAGGGAAGGTTCGTCAAGGAACACGTATAAAGGACACATGGACAAAGCCAAAAGGGAAAAGGATAAGATCGAGGGTGGGAGGTAGGGATGGGTGGGGCGGGAGGGAGTGGTGGGGGTAAAATGGAGACAACTGTACTTGAGCAACAATAAAAAACATTATTAAAAAAAAAGAATTGTTTTTTGGCAGTACTTTCTTGTAAAGCAAGAGAAAAGAAAAGTCTCAAAATTGTAAGTTTCCAACAGCTTAAGCACCACCTATCCTAAGCCATACAATGAAACTTATAAGACCCCAAAATTTTAGTTGCCGACTTTTCCCTTACTGGGAAACACTATCAAATATATATGTGGTTCCTAGTATGTTTTATTGAACATTATTTTTTAAGTCAAGTTTTAACCTTAAATAAGATTCTACGATTGGATGTTCTAAAAATGTGGATTACAACAAAGCCAAACATGGCTTGAAATAAATGCTTGTTTCTAGAAGTCTATGGATAACATTAGCAATTAAAATTAATTAGCTTAATGTTTCTAAGAGGAAGCTGATGTTTTGACTTATTTACAAGTCATTCAGTGCTTAAAGTAAGAAAGAATGTACAACTTCATAAGCCTAAATCCATCCTAATTTATGTAACCTCTAACCACCTTATCTCCTGGGGAACGGTGCTTTAAAAATGGTTCTATCAAGCTGTCTGAGTTTTATATTTCTGCAATGAAAAAAGCCATATGCAGAAGCTGGAGGATGAGGTGCAAGCAGAAAGGAGCTTTTTGGCTCTCTGTTGAAGGTTTAAGTGTTCACCTGTGGCTTAAAGGGAGGTACTGTTCTTGTGTAAGAACAGCAAAATCCACAAGGCCTGGCCCAACACGTCTTACTGTGCCAATAGGCATCGAGTTGGGACTGAAGTACAATCCATACCTCATTAACCAAGCCATGCACTTTTGCAGCTGCTTCTGTCCAGAGGAAATATCTTTTCCCAGTTTGCACAAAGGTGCCATAGAAGTCAGCCACTTCAGTCCTGAACAAGGGATTACACAATTTGATTTCCTGTTTCCTCTCTGATGTAATCTATTTGTTCAATCTGTTCCAACACTGGCCTCCTAGGTGTTCCTCTAACATGCCAGACATGTTCCCTCCCTAGGGCCTTTGCATTAGCTACCCCGTTTTTCTCCTTAGGTCTCCCCCCAAATATCCACATTGCTCATTTCCTTACCTCCTTCAGTTCTTGACATAATGTCACTTTTTAGTAGTGACTTCTCTAATAACCCTATTTAACATTGCAATCTTCCTCCCGACATTTCTCACACTTATTATTTCTTCCTAACACACATCTCCATCTAATCCACCATATGGTTTACTTAATCTATTCGTTATCTGTCCCCCTGGAATGTAAGCTCCATGAGAGCAGGGACTGATGCCTGTTTCATTCACTGTTATATTCTCCACTGGCTCAAATAATGCCCAGTATGTAGTAGATGCTCAATATCCACTGATCAAATAAACGAATAAGGAAATAAATAAATAAGCATTAGATGATTATAACTAAGGAGATCATGTAGCCATGATTTTGAAATTAAGAAAACAAAACTGTTTCAGAGACTTGGGATGAAAAACAAATGAACATTTATTTAAAACCTCCAATGTGTCACACATCATACAAGATATTATTTAATTCCCAAAGTTATCATCTCCATTTTAGAGGTGAGTAAACTCAGAAAGGTTAAGTAATTTTTAAAGGAAGCCTCAAAAGCTTAAGTATTTTTCCAAGGTCATAAAGCCGTTGAATGGAAGAGGACACGTGTTTTTCCAAATCCTGTTCTATTTTTTTCATTCTTTTATTTAACAATGATATACTAAATACCTGTTTACCTACTCAGCACTGTTTGAGGCACCTAAGATATACGAGTGAAAAAACAGGAGAAAAATGCTACTTTGTGGAGTTTATATTCCAACAGATAAACAATAAGCAATAAACATAATAAAGAAGCTATAGTATATAAATAGTACAGTGTATAAAGTATATAGTATATTAAAAAGTGTTGTTATAGGGAAAAGAAAAAGTAAGTACAAGTAGAGCACTGGCAATGCTAGAAAGGGTAGAAAGGCAATTTGCAAATTTTAAATAGAGTAGACCAGATCTCCCAGTGAAAGTCACAATAAGGAAGACTTGGAGAGGAAGTACCTCTATGCAAATATTTGCAGGAACATTCCAAGCAGAGGAAATAAGCAGGTGGGAGTAACTGGAATACTGAAAAACTGCAATGGGGCCAGTATGGTTGTCTTGGAAAGAGCAAGGAAGAGAATAGTAGAGCTGAGGTTACAGAAGCAAAAGGGGGGAGGTTCCAAGTACTGGGTACAGGTCATGTAGGAACTTGTAGGCCATTATAAGGCTAGGTATTTACTCTGTGTGAAATGGGAGCCATTGTAAGGTTTTAAGCACAGAAACATGATCTGATGTAGCTTTTGAAACACAAGTCAAGCAGTAAATTACATAATGTAAGAACTTTTTAAGGGCAAGTACTTTGTGTTAAATGTTTCTGATAATCTGCCTTAAAATCTAATACATCTATACATAAATATTAAACAGCACTATTATAATAAAAAGAGCACACAATGGAAGGTTTCTCGAGTCACTGCTGATCTATCTTGGAAAAGCAGCCTAACACAGTTATTAGGAACACTCAGCACTGACTTCTCATGGCCTTCACTGACCAACTAACACGTCCTCATGACAATGATCTCAAAAGGTCTTTCCACAGACTTGTCTCTATCTTCAATCAGTTATTACCCCCATTTTCTCCTTCCAGTTAAAGTCGAACTTGTTGCATAAGACATCTACGTATACCTCCCATTCTTCTTCTCCATTCACTTTTTGTTCTACTTCAGTCTTTCACCATTACTTCCCTGAAATTACTCTCTTCAGGGTTACGAAAATGACCTTACCCAAAAATCCAATGGACACCATTTTAGGCTTCATCTTCCTCAACCTCTCAAGCAGCATCCAACAGAGTTCTCTTTGAAACAATCTTATCTTTCATCTGCTGTGTCCCTATTCTCTTCTGGTTTTCCTCTTACCTCCCTGGCTATTACTTTTCAGCATCCGCTGCAAGCTTTCCCTCCTCAACCAGAGCTCCTTAAGTCACCCGATGCCTTCCCTTCTCTACACAGGAGTTGGCAAATTATGGCCCACAAGCTAAATCTGGCCTGCCGCCTGTTTCTGTAATAAAGTTTATCAGAACTCAGTACATTTTTAAAATGCATTGTCTACGACTGCATTCATGCCACAGCAGGCAGTGCTGAGCACATGTGAGAAATTTTACAACTCATGAAACCTAAATACAATACTTACTCTCTGGCCCTTCACAGAAAAGATGTGCTGACTTCAGCTCTCCATCTCCCTAAGTTACTCCCCCATTTTAAGAACATGCTGGCAATTCCAAATTTTCTATCTCCAATGTCATCTCTCTCTGAGCCCTGGGATCTTCTAGCCAACTTATTTAGTATTTATATTGCAATGCCCCATAGAAATATCAATACAAATCTGCCTAAAACGAAATTTTTAATTTCTTCTTGAAAATCATCCTTCCTCTTCCTACTTCCTCATCTACTACCTACTCACCTGATCAAACCAAGAATCTAGACACTATAGTTGCTTTCTTCCTCTTCTTCTTCCCCATACACAAGTCCTGTTCATTCGGGTTTCAGAATACACCCACGGCCACTACAAAGTTCAAGGCTGCTGACATTACCACACTGCACTGACTGACTTCTCTACCACTTCTTTTCCTCCTCGAATCCATTCTCCACATCAACCAATCATGTTGTACCTCATTTAGTTTTCACAGCAACCCTGCAAAGTAGTTACGATTGTTATTCCCATTTTATGAATGAGAAAAATTAAGGTTTAGAAAAACTAATGTGACATGCTTTAGTAACACAAACTAACATGGAAGACTCCAAATCATTAAACAATAAACTTACATTCCTTTTCATGACTGAAGAAGTCTATCCTTTCCTATGTGATTTCTTACATTCAAAAACAGAACAAAGTAATTTCAAAAATCACATCCCATATTGTACAGTTTTGTATCTTCTACCCTACTTCTCCCCCCATGAATCTACTTTTTCTGATCTAATTCCCTATTTCTTTATTGTACCTACTAACTTGTTCTTGTCTATTCACCAACATGGGCTTTCATGGATACTTAAAACATGAACTAGGTTTCCCAATGCCAACATGTTTTGTTATGCACTGTGCTTTGTTGTTAGCTGTGTGTGTGTATTTAATACGCACTACCTATTAACATATGAGGTCAGGAGATATTGTAGCATCCCCCCAAAAAATCTGGGTTCAAGACTACATAAGAAGATCTGATAACAACAATTGGAATTAAGTAGCGACCGCCCACCATGTTCACAGCATGTGCTTTCTAGTTTCCCATCTACTTATGACTGTCTCATATTGGACTAAATTTACTCACATGCCTTTTCTATCTGGTCTTTTACATTTTTAACACTTAAATTTTTTAATATTTCGCCTATTCTATGAACTTCAAAGGACAAGGTGTTTATATTTTGGAGATTCTTTTTGCTGTACTGTTTGTACTGCTCTTCTCTTCCTTTACAATGAAAAAATATGAATTATGCATAACACACATGTAGAACTCTATCTCTCTCGATGAAGCTATGCAAATTTTGAACTAAATATTTAATATTGAAGGGTAAAAGACTTTTCTGGAACATCAAGTATTCCATAATATCAATTAGCTACCATCAAATAAAAAGTAACAAAAACATGTATTTTTCCATCTCTAGTCCCTCCCTTTTTTATTAAACAAATGATCAACTTAGGGGTTCTACGTTTTGCTCTGGAAAGAACATTAACCACAGTTTTCAAAGTCCTGCTTTCTCCTCTACTTCTAGTTTGCTCTGGGGGAAACGCAGCTTACCACTACAAGTCCTGTTGTCAGCATTGAGAGAGTAGTGGGCAGGGCATCCGCACACATAACCTCCAACTGGCACAGCCAAGCAGAGGTGGGAGCAGTGCCCATTGCTGGAAGCACACTCGTTCCACCCTGCCTGCCGAGAGGAGTGAAAAACGAGGATGTCCATCACATAATCCAAATGGCCCTGAATGATGGTGCGGTTTTGGCCACTAGTTTTGTTGGCCCGTTCAATGCTGCGTCGGCTCCAGTCCGTCCAGTAGATGTAATCTTGGTACTGAGTTAAGCCAAAAGGATGAGGCAAGTCATCTGCTATAACTTCACGGTTAAGTCCTATTTTCGGACAGGCAGTAGAAGGGGAAAAGCAGAGGGATGAAATATGTGAGACTATGAGTCTTGCTGCCCCCTCCCCCAAATTGTAACATATAAAACAAACATTTGTAAGCAATTTAAAATTGAACAATTCCTTTAAAAGCAATTCTAAAACCAGATCAGTCCTGTGAAATCAATCCATCTGCAGCCTGACCCCACGCCTCAAGCTTATATTCTTGCTATAAATCTCTGAGTTTGTTTAAACTCCTGCAAATGGTCTCTTCTGATTATGGTCTTATTTTCTCTCCATAAGGATCTATAGTTCAATTTTTTCTTCCTTCCATAACACGATGGAAATGCATATATTTTATTGTACTGATACAAAAAGTCACTACAGGAATATCTAGGGAGTTATAAATTCCATTACAAGTACAACAACAATGAAATTTCCACATAATAAAGAGGTATGAGTCCAAGTGCCTAGCCCACTGTTTGTAACAATAAACAGAATACAATGCCAAACAGAGGTAGAATCCAGACATTCATGAGAAGTTTTATTGATAGAATCTACCTAATGGTAATAGCAATCTTTCTGATTTTGGCATAGAAAGAACAATATACCACTATCTGCGAATAAAAAGTAGAACCTACCTAGCATATTTGAAGATTCTATTAGGTTGGTGTCCAGGTCTGTCCAGTAGAGTCTCCTTTTAGCATAATCGATTGTTAGGCCATTTGCACGCCCCACATTTGGAACTAAGGTAGTACGTTCACTTCCATCCATGGCGGCTCTGTCTATCTTAGGTTTTCCCCCCCATTCAGTCCAATACATGAATCTAAATTCAAAAAGTGGACATTTAACATTTCACTTTTGATTATTGGGGAGAAAGGGCCATATTCAGGCATAGTTAATTAAATAACTTTAAAGAAAATATATATTAAATCAAAGAAATTGGTAAAATAAAATCAGAGCCATAATTTTTCAATTATTTTGGCACCCTCAACTAAATGTATTTTCTTATATCCTAAAAAGGAAGTGAGTCAGCTTTCCTTAGTTTTTCCAATGAATCTGTTCCATCCAAAACCTAGGAATTGGAAACAAACCAATGAGTTCCTTATTGCAACACTTGCATTTGTAAAACTAATATTCAAGACACTAGAAAAGGATTAAAGCTCTGGTATCTGAATCTGGTTCATTTCTGAACAAAATATCTTTATGTATTTCTGAATACAAGTAATTTGTGTTTTTAAATTTTTAAACTTACTTTTCAACTTGTATAATCAACTCTCCCCAAAATCAAGCTGCAGGATTGTACAACAAAAGTATAAATTAACAGCCTTTAACTGGTGAAAAAGCAAAGTTTGAAAATACTCGCATATTTGGTCAACATGGTCCCAGGGAACTATATGTATAAGAGCAATGACACACTTTACTTGGTCATCTGGGCAGTGAATGCTACTCCTGTCATCACTGTGAAATTTTAAAATATTCTTCTGCTTTTATTTTACTTGGTCAAGTTTTTTTATTACTCTTGGAGAAGCCCTATAGTCCTATAGGCTTTTTACTTAGAGGAGGCCAAAGCACTGAAAGAAATAAATTATTTGTCTAATGTCTTCAAGCCAGTTACATGACAGAGCTAGAACTAGATCCTATTCCTTAGCCAACTGCCCTTTCAGCTAAAACTAGTAAGGTGCTAGTTTCAAAACACTCTGAATACTAGGCCTAGGAAAGCACTCCACATGCCAGCTCTCGTCAAATACCTGAGGACAGACAGTCACTCGTCAGCCTGTCAGCTGATGACTGACTTGGTAGCAATGCTTTTCTGAAAAGTAAAGTTGGTCTTGGGCTTTGTTTGCATCTGTACTTGTCAGCTGACAGGCACGCGCACACCACAAGAGCCAAAGAGAAACAACTGTGAGAGAAATGTCACAGTTGCCAGCAGCCACATAAACTAGAGTCCTTAGTCCCAACTACTAAATTTATCTGTCTGGTAACTGAAGCTCAAAGTAAAAGATCACCATAATCCAACCACAACATGTCAGCACAGAGCTGTCTTTGGTATGGCCTTCTAATTAAGTGGCTAACTAGCTAATCATGGAATTAAAGTGACTTCAGAAAAACTATTTTTAATAATAGATATAGTAAAATATGCCTGTATGTTTACACCGTTAACTTCTGCTTTTACTTTTTTCTGAATATCTCCTCAGGCAAAGAAAACAATAAACAAATAGGACTACATCAAACTAAAAAGTTTTGGCACAGCAAAGGAAACCATCAACAAAATGAAAAGACAACTCACAGAATGGGAGAACATGCTTGCCAATACATCTGATAAGGGGTTAATATCCAAAATTTATAAAAAACTTATAAAATCAACACACACACAAAAACAATCCAATTTAAAAGATAAGTAAAAGACCTGAATAGGCACTTTTCCAAAGAGGACATACAGATGGCCAACAGACATATGAAAAGATGTTCAATGTCACTAATCATCAAAGAAATGCAAATTAAAACCACAATGAGATATCACCTCACACCTGTCAGAATGGTCATCATCAATAAGTCATCAAACAACAAGTATTGTAGAGGATGTGGAGAAAGGGGAACCCTCGTGCACTGTTAGTGGGAATGCAGCCTGGTGCAGCCACTATGGAAAGCAGTATGGAGTTTCCTTAAAAGTTAAAAATGGGCCTGGCTGGTGTAGCTGAGTGGATTGAGTGCGAGCCTGAGAACCAAAGGGTCACGGTTCAAATCCCAGTTAGGGCACACGCCTGGGTTCCAGGCCAGGTCCCCAGCAAGGGGTGCATGACAGGCAACCACACACTGAGGTTTCTCTCCCTCTCTTTCTCCTTTCCTTCCCCTCTCTCTAAAAATAAATAAATAAAACCTTTAAAAAAAATGGAAGCGCCTTATGATCCAGTGATTCCACTTCTGGGAATTTATCCGAAGAAACCCAAAACATCAATTCACGAGAACATATGCACCCCTGTGTTCATCACAGCATTTTCGCAATAGTCAAGATTTGGAAGCAGCCCATGTGTCCATCAGTAGATGAGTAGATAAAACAGCTACAGTATGTTTACACAATAGAATACTACTCAGCCATAAAAAAGAAAATTTTATCCTTTACAAACAGCATGCATGGACCTGGAGAACATTATGCTAAGTGAAATAAGCCAGCCAGAGAAAGACAAATACCATAAGATTTCACTCACACGTGGAATCTAAGGAACAAACTCAACTTCAAGCAAAATAGAGACAGACTCGTAAACAAAGAGCAGGCTGACAGCTCTGGGTAATTGGGGAGTGGGGGGATCAAGCAAAAAGAGAAAGAACTCATGAACAATAGTATGATTATGGGGGAAGGTGGGTTGGTGGGGGTGGAAGAGGGTATAGGGGAGATAAATGGTGATTAAAAAACACAACAAAATAAAATTTAAAAATATTTGCATCAAGAGGCATTAAAAACATGGAATTATTCTTCAGACTTCAGATCTCTTAGCTAATGGCTTTTTAAAAATTTCTAAATCATGCAGAAAAATCATCTACTCTCAGAAAATGTCACTTGGTAAATAGTTTACTGTTTATCAAAAACAGTTAACTGTTTAATACCAAAGTGTCTCCAAACTTATAATAATGAGTAAAATAGCTGTCCTCCTGAATTAATGTGTATTATAAAGTGGAGCTTTTTTAAGTGCAGTTATTTTTTTGCATATATTATTTCAGAGGATTCACTTTATTAGGCTGCAATCTGGTATAACTTGGGAGAGAGTACAAGCAAATATAGACTTGATGATACCTTTAAAAAGCCTGTTACTTAGTATACAAACACAGCCAGTAATATTTAATTATTAATCCATTTTACTCATCTTTTTTCACCCAATGTTCATAGTGACAAAAGTAAAATTCAGCTAATAATTCTAAATCAGTGAAATGTTAGC
The DNA here is from genome assembly GCA_004024845.1 of Tonatia bakeri. Classification (NCBI taxonomy): domain Eukaryota; kingdom Metazoa; phylum Chordata; class Mammalia; order Chiroptera; family Phyllostomidae; genus Tonatia; species Tonatia bakeri. Next base: position 89,337 of record PVIA01003776.1, read on the forward strand.
TAACGGTTTTAAAATAAAGCCTACTTACAGTTTAGTTGAGTCCTAATAAAAATTAAGATACTAAGAATGTAAGCCATAGGCCATGCACAATGCAGTTGCAAAGAATGCATACATAAAGCTGTTTACCCTTCAGCAGGGTCCAACGCAAGAGCTCTGGGACTGTCTAGGTCTTTCCACACCAAAACTTGTCGGTGCTGTCCATCCAACTTTGACGCCTCAATTCGGTTTGTTCCCGTGTCTGCCCAGTACAAGTTCTTCCCAAGCCAGTCTACTGCCATGCCTTCTGGATAATCTAAGCCAAATTCTACCACATGTTCCAGTGCACTGCCATTCATAAAGGCTCTGCTGATGGTCTGCAAAAGTAAGATTAACAACAAAGTTAAATGGCTTAAGTACAAAACACTACTGAGAAGATGTTTGGTTTAGGTTTTGTTGGATGGGAGGATCCAGAAGAGGCAGAGACATAGTTTCTTAAAACAATTCATATATTTTATGAGCACAGGGGGAAAAATGATATCAAACTAATAAATGCAATTGTGACCTCAAGTTTTATTGCCAATTCAGGGAGAAATTTTTGAGATTCTTAAGGACCAAAAATTTATTCAGATAAGACAGTGGAATGACTCTCTTTTTTAAATTTATTAGTCATCAAGTGAGAGAGATGTGACCAGAATATTGTAGACTCTTAACTGGTGGTCAGCTTTCTGAAGGTACTTGAGAGTATGCCATGTTATTGTGTCAATTTGAGATCTCAACAAATGTATATCTTACATAAAATGCATAATGCCATATTCATATTATCCCTACTGTAGCTCTGAGCTCTCTAAAATTTAAAACAATCATAATTCAAGCTATTAATAACAGCTGCTACTTCCTGCCAAGCACTATCCTCAGTACTTTGTGTACATACATTTTCTCACTTAACCCTCACAATAGCCCTGCAAAACAGAGATCATCTCTATTTCCAAGATGTGGAAAGTAAGAAGGCCAAAGTTAAAGCCAAGATTTATTTATTTACTCCATTTACTCGATAGATTTTACTGAACACTATCAGAATCCTTCTCTGTCTCCAATACCCCATGATTTCTGCACGTTAGACAAAAGTTTATACAAGTATATGAAACAAGCCCAAAACAATCTGGAAGAAGAAAACATTATTCTCCAGATTTCCTGAGAACTGCTTTTTGATTCAGCATGCTTTTCAATATTTATTCCAGGAAGAAGAAAATAAAGTTGTGTTGTAACTCACAACTGGCGTTTTTGACCTCAGTCAGGCTCCAAAATTTTGTTGAAAAAAAAATTAAGACTCAAGTCTTTGTAAGCCATTTGTGTGAAATATACAACTGCTTACTCTAACTGCAGAAAATGTCATTTGTTACCTTCAAATGGAACAAAGTAGAGGAAGATTATGTTTTATAGATTTAGACATTCAAGCAAAGTACCTTTATTAAAAGGCACTTAATTATGCCCTGGCTGGTGCAGCTCAGTGGATTGAGCGCAGGCTGCAAACCAAAGCATTGCAGGTTCAATTCCCAGTCAGGGCACATGCCTGGGTTGCAGGCCACAGCCCCCAGCAACCGCACATTGATGTTTCTCTCTCTCTCTTTCTCCCTCCCTTCCCTTTCTAAAAATAAATAAATAAAATATTTTTTAAAAAAAGATTATAAAAGGCACTTAATTAAACAATGAATGGGATTTTCCCTTGATTTCCTTTAAAAAGTTTAAGTTCTTTGTTGAACACTGCCTATTAAGCAATGAAGGAGGTTGACCTAGAAGCTCTCCTTTTTAGTTCCCAGTTTTAATATCTCAATTCTTTTGCCAACCTTGAGTGATATATCAGTCCAGTAAATTCGGTTGTCTGTCACATCAAAATCCAAAGCAGAAGCTTCTTTGACACCAGTGAGCGGAATGGCCACGTTATTATTGTTAGTTTCCAAAGAAATTCGCCGGATATCCGCTCTCCGAGAAAACAAAAGGAAAGCCTCTGGGACAATGCAAGTCTTCATGTCACTGATGAGTTCAAAGCCAATGGGACAGGCACAGCGAAGGCCCTGAGGTCTATAGAGGCAAAGATGGCTACATCCCCCATTTTCCTCAGCACAGGGGTTGGAACCTAAAAGAGAATTATGAAAAAGCACAGAAGGACACACATTGACATAATCAACGCATTTTTACTTTACAATTACTAAGCATTTGGTTCACAGAGACCTATGATTGTATCTGCTCCCAAACCCAGAGGTTCCATTCTAATCCCATCAACAAGCACTAAGAGCACTGACGGAATAAAAGGCTGGAAGCACTGTTGCGAGCGATGGCCCCAGCTACTGGGTAGACCTAGCTGGAGAAGTGCTAGAGACCAGGCGTTTCTGAGCTGTAGCACGCACACTATGCCAATGGGGTGTCTGCACTAAACTGGCATCAGTATCGTGACCTTACAGGAGTGAGGGCCTAAAGAGGGGTGAACTGGCCAAGGCTGGAAATCGAGCAGTTCAAAACTCCCTTGCTGATCAACAATGAATTAAAGTATGGCAAAATGCTTTCCTTTGTATCCACAGTCAGCTTTAAAACAAACTACGTTATTCATACAATAGGACTGAATTCTTTTGATAAAGGGCGTATGTGTGTTTCCCTTTAATTCAAACTACGTAGACAGAGTAGAGAAGCAACATTTAAAAGACTCATTTCTAACTTGAAAAATAAAAAAGGAGTTAAAAGATGAATTTTATACTCCCTCAAAACATCAACAATTTATCATGCTGCTTTATAAAATTCTGCCTATCTCCATTTTTTCTCATTCATGGCTTCCACCTCTGAGAGAATTTTGAAATTACTCACCAATGATTCGATGGACATTTGTGGCCTTCAGGCCCATGAGGTCGGGGAGCTGATCTATGATGATCTCCCTCTCGGCACTTCGTTTGTGGACTCGCTCGATGCTCCGCCTCTGCCAGTCCGTCCAGTAAACATAGTCACCCAGCAAAGTGAACCCAAATATGTGAGGAATTTTGTCTTCCACCAGCACTCGTCTTCCAGTGCCATCGGTATTCATAACCTTCATGTTTAAGTTTAAAGAGAAAAAAATGTATATTTATTCTTCAAATGTATGTGAAAATGACAAACACAACTTGCCAGTGACATTAAAATCCAAAAGTATTTATCCCTATTACAATGCTTTCACCAAATGACAAAAAGCTGATTTAATGAGGATGATTTCAAAGTCAATATAAGCTCACATTTTACCTCTATTTCTCCAATCTCTTAATTTGGTGATATTAGCTTTAGTATACATCTCTTCTACTAAATGACTATGTAAAAACTAAATATACAATATCATCACCTTGAGTCTGTTTCATTTGCTTTAAAATTATAATGTACTTTCACATACATTATTTCATTGCATATTTGTTTTATAAGATATTTTATCCTGAGAGTTTTGCCTTTTTTAATCTAAGGAAACAGATTCATATAAGGTCACACAGCTTATAAACAGAGTTGGAGTTGAAGTATTTTTTAGGATTCCTTCAGTTAGTATATTTTTCATTTCATTGTTTTTTTTAATAAAATTTTTAATTTATTTTTATTTTTAGAGAGGGAAGGGAGGGAGAAAGAGAGAGAGAGAGAAACATCAATGTGCGGTTGCTGGGGGCCGTGGCCTGCAACCCAGGCATGTGCCCCGACTGGGAATCGAACCTGCAATGCTTTGGTTCACAGCCCGTGCTCAATCCACTGAGCTATGCCAGCCAGGGCCATTTCATTGTTTTTACTTGAAATTAACATGATTAAATTCATTCTGACAGTCTCATAACCATTAGCAATTTCCCGAGAAGTAACCAAGGTGTCCCTCACATTATAGCAGCATCTTCTTTTTTTTTTTTAATTTTATTCTAATCATTGTTCAAGTACATTTTTCTGTCCTTTACTCCCATTCCAGTCCACCCACCCATTTCTCCCCACCTCCCTCCCATTTCCACCCTCCCTAGTTTTTGTCCATGTGTCCTTTATATTTGTTCCTGTATGGCAGCATCTTCTGTTCTGAACAATGGAGTAAGTCTTTTAAAGCACAAACTTGGAAGTCCCTAATTGAGACCATTTCTACTATTTAAGGTGACCTTGTGCCAGGCAAATTAGCCTTCAGAAATGTTATTCTGATACTAAAAACACGCACATACAATCAATATCTGCCCCCTAACCCATCTACTACATATATATATCAAATACAGTCTTATGTGCAAGTGTTAATTTATCCATACAATTAGTAAGAAATACTCTGTGTAAGCCAACACTGTGATTGCCTAGACGGAATGACAACCAGATGTTCTTCATCCATCCTCCCTAAAAATTCAAGAAAACCTAATGATATTCCAAGAACATCCAAACCTTAGAAAAAGACAAAATACCTAAAAATTGAGCAAGCAAAACTATGCCATATCCTAGTAGTTTCACTTGTAAATATCAATAAATATCTGATTTATATCTGATGAAAGAGAAATTTATATTAATTGAATGTTTACCTGTTCGTATCAGATACAACAGAACTTCTATTAAGCCAACTGGGTAAATCTATATTTAAATAAATTTTTTTAAAGTCATAAACATACGCCTTGGTTGGTGTGGCTCAATGGACTGAGTGCCGGCCTGCGAACCAAAGGGTCGCTGGTTGGATTCCCAGTCAGAGAACAAGCCTGGGTTGCAGGCCAGGTCCTCAGTAGAAGGGGCTTTCAAGAGGCGACTACACATTCAAGTTTTTCTCTGTCTCTTTCTTCCTCCCTATCCCTCTCTCTAAAAATAAAAAGATATATATATCTTTTAAAATTCTTTAAAAAACAGTTATAAACATAGTTAAAATCCAACTCCTATATTAAATACTGTTTCAAGTTAATAATTTCTCTTTGAGTCATAAGCTTATGTTTTTTTATATTCTTGTTATCAATCATTCCTGGACATATTTCATGATGTCTTTTTTAAAAGATCTTATTTATTTATTTTTAGAGAGAGGGGAAGGGAGGGAGAAAGAGAGGGAGAGAAACATCAATTGGTTGTCTCACGTATGCCCCCAACTGTGGACCTGGCCCGCAACCCAGGCATGTGCCCTGATGGGAAATCGATCCCGTGACCTTTCAGTTTGTGGGGCAACGACCAACCAACTGAGCCACACTAGTGAGGGCTGTCTGTGCTATATTCTAAAATTAATTTGGTGTTTAAGAAAAAAAGGAGTACGCTGAGAAAAGGGCAGATTACATATCTAAAAAATGTGAACTCTAGAATAGCAGAAACCTTAATTCAACCATTCATGTGCCTTCCACAGCTATTAAAGAGCCTGGCAAGGAACTCAATAAATATTTGTTAAATAATTTTTAAAAGAAGACAGGTTTCCTAAGACACTCAAGGAACATTCCTAAGAATGGAAATGAAAATTTCTATTAACAGTTCTTATCCTCAGATCCTAGAGCTCAGCCATTTGAATGAATGAAAGGAATTCTTGCCCAAATTTTAAATCCATGTGAAGTGCATTCCACCACCTGCTTCTGGAGAAGGGATATATTCCTGCTCCCCTCTAACGGCAGAGCTCTGGGAAAGGATTTCCAGTCCCGTTCCATTACCGCCTGAAAACTGATCAGGTGAAAAATCTCTCCTTCATTAGACATATAACCCAGAAATGTCTATTTTAATAGAGAAAGCTTATTCTGAAAACGCTACACTGTTCCCCCTCTGTCCTAATAGGGAGATTATCTCTTGACTCCAGTACCTTCCTCTACCCGCTTTACAAGAACTTCTCTCCCAGAACTATTTCCTTCTTTTCCAGGATCTTCAATTTCTCCTTCTCAATACAGCCCTTCTTTTCTGCCTTTAACACAACACAACTTCCCCCATTTTATAAAGACACTGTTAAAAGTTGAATGATCCTGTTTTAATTGCCACATTCTTTGAATACGATCTCTAACAGCTGCTTCTACCTTTCGTCATCTGTTCCCTCACCTGCCTACAAATGGCTTCCAATCCATGCCTTGGGTTAAGTGACTACTGAAAACAGCCAATGACTCGTTTCTTGCTTTTCTCAGTTCTTGAGCTCTTTAGCCTCTTTTTAACATTTGACCATCTTAACCACCCACTAAAACTCTACACTTGGTTTCACGGCACAGTATCTTATTTCTTTTTCTATAGCCAAGAGTGCTTTTTCTCTCTCCATTTCACTGGTTCCTTCTTCCTTTTTCAAATCTGGGTGCGTATTTCCCAAGATTTCTTGAGTTCTTCTCTGTCTGTAAACACCCTTCAAAAAGCTCATCAAGGTTTATGCCTTCTGCTATTATCTTACATAGAAAAATTACAAATATGTAAAGTTGTATTCTAAGGTCTCATCAGTTTCTATTGCAGAACTCCCTTCTCCCAGAAAATACACTGCTACCTCATCTAAAATATTACATACTTGACAGTGAACCTATGTTCTCCATCAGGTGGAGTTCATCATCCCATCAGAGGCACGTCAAATGCCAAGTGCTTAATATTCCATATTATAAAGCTTTAAAACACTACTTCCTTATAAGCTTATGGTATTTAAACATTATCTGATTTAATTTTATTTAGTTTCATTCAGCATTATCTTAAATCAATTAATATGCATTACTTTATACTTAATAAATACTAATTTTTCTGACTATGTCCAAATATTGGCCTTTCTATTAAAATTTGCCAATCTAAATGTCTAATACTGAATTAGATGCCTGATAATGAGCTTCTTTGTAAGAATAAAATTTAAATGCCAACTTCAAAAATGTTACAGGATCAACCAACTCTTCTCTTTTAGCTATGTCATCCTGCAACATTTCTGTTGGCTCATTTTGATAAATGAACAACCTAAATACAAGACAGCTGATTAAGTATGACTTTGGATAATGAGCAAAAGAAAAAACTGAAAATCACAGTGAGAAAAATAACAAAAGCACAATTCCAAAAGATTCTTTTAGTTTACATAATCAAGCATCTTCTATTTAGCAGTTACTCTTCATTCTTCTGCTCTAAAAAATAATCTCATGATTAGCAAACAATATTCTGGCAGAGTTAGATTTGGATTTCAAATATAAGCTCTATCACTCACTGGCAGCTTCTCACATGCAAATTAGAACTGATTTAAAAATTACAGATCTCTGCTGTGAATATAGCACAGTATCGAATGTACTGCTGGTTCTTGCCTTTGGAAATTATTTTAGTGAAATGCTTTAGTCCTTAAAAGTAAAGAGCTACACTCAAATAGCTATAATTGATTAATTTATAAAATATAGTTTTTCAAAGTAAAAATGAATGCACAAATATAAAAGAATATGTGAAAATAAAAAAAACCAGAATAACTACACACTGTTAAACTGAAAAATAAAAGCAATACAGACCTTTCTATAGTCTGGCAACTAGTGGAAAACTACAGGGCCTTGTTCCCATTTCAAACACCTAATTTTATTGTTTGCTTATACTACTCAGGTGTACAGTAACTAAAACAATAAACAAAAAGGAGCAGTTTGACAACTGATCAGAGCATACTTTTGCTGCTCTGCCAGACCCTCTTTCCACTCCCCACCAAAATCAAACATAAACATACCTAGTAAGTGCAAATCACCATGAAAAACATTATGGTGAATGCTAAGAAATTTGTAACAAGACCTCTTCTGGCTTACGAATTACGATCTAGAGGTAAATTATACCCTTCTCTAGCCTTAGCTTACCAGGAAAACCTTCAGGAAATAGCAGGAATTCAAATCCACCTTGAAGAATTAGGAGAATTTTGACAAAGAAAAAGAGAAAAGGACTTTCCACAGTAAGAGAAATTGCATGTGTTAACACACAGAGTTAACGATACTTTGAAAGAAACTCCCTGAGGCAAAAGAAAGAATACAAAAGGTATTTAAAGAAGACAGTGCCAGGCAGATACCACTCTATGGCAGGTATGAAATTTCAGGATAAGGAGCATTATAAAAAACAAAAACTCCTGAACACTTTTTAAGGAGCATGACATAACAAGGCTTTTTTCCAGGAAGACCTCATTTACCTCTGTCTCCGCATTCAGATCGTGTATGCTAGAAATTAGTATCTTAAATACAGAATTATGGTAATTCTCACAGAATTACCTGTGAGATGGTAAGAGAAGTCCAAAATCTCTTATCTAAATCTCAGGGCCAGCTGTATTTCAGAATGTAGATTTAAAAAAAAAATTTAGCCCTGGCTGGCATAGCTCAGTGGATTGAGCGTGGGCTGTGAAGCAGGCATCGCAGGTTCGATTCCCAGTCAGGGCACATGCCTAGGTTGCAGGCCATGTCCCCCAGCAACCGCACATTGATGTTTCTCTCTCTCTTCCTCTCCCTTCCCTCTCTAAAAATAAATAAATAAAATCTTTAAAAAAAAAAGTTGTTAAAAAAAATTTTTAGAAAGGTTAACACAATGCGCATAGCATGTCACCTCTACCCGGGTCCAGGGTAGCACTTCATTGCCCGCATATAAGCATTTCCACAAAGGGAGACAAATAAAGACTACAAATACCCTTACACTGCTTCGGAGCAGGGTCACCACCAACTGGATTAAGAAAAACTATTTTTGGTTTCTAGAGTTTTTTCTGATTTCAGAACTACACATAGATGATTGTAGATCAGAAACACTTGGCTGATCTTCGACTCAGTCCCTGGACAAAACTAGGGTCTGGATCAGTGTTAATGCTGTGCTAAGTGCAAGCAAGGGTCTCTGGGAAGAACAAACAAACAAAGGACACAGTAAGGTTTTAGCAACATCTGGAAGAAAAAGAAAATGGTAAGGCCGATCTTAAGAAGACTGTGCTCTTTAGAATAGCACAGTGGCCAGGAACTTAAAGAGGGTTCTAGAGGAGCCACAAGTAAGGATTCTGTAGCTTTACCTACTAGGGCATTAGGACCTTCCAGCTATTCCTGTTCTCTCCCTGTAACAGCAAAATATAAAAGTCTTTTGGAGGGAGTGGATCAGGGGTGGGGCATAAATAAAACCCACACTAAAGCTAGACATAGCACATCTATTTCAAATTACTGTAATTAAGATGTACTAAAGATGTTTTAAATGTGATTTTGTAAGCACATTGTTTCCCCAATTCCACGTCTTCCACTCTCGTCTGTTGCAGGTTTGACAACAGGGTCGAGTCTAGAACAGTGCTGTCCGAGAGAAACAACACCAGCCACAAATGTGCGTTTGTGTGTGACTTTAAAACTTCCAGTAGCCAAATTTAAAAAGTTAAAAGAAAACGGTAAAATTAATTTTACCTAATAAATTGATATATTTTATGAAATCAAATACAATATAGCAAAAATATTTTTATTTCAATATATATTTTAAAATATTTTATTTATTTATTTGTAGAAAGAGGAGAAAGGAGGGAAAGTAACATCAATGTGTGGTTGCCTCTCGTGTGCCCCCTCCTGGGGACTTGGCCCACAACCCAGGCATGCGCCCTGACTTGAGAATCAAACCAGTGACCCTTTAGTTCACAGGCTAGCATTCAGTCCATTGATCCACACCAGCCAGGGCAATATATATATATTTATTTTAATATTATTCATGAGATTTTATTTTGTTTTTTTTTCATACTATGTCTTTGTATGTATTTTGCACTTCAAGCATCTCAATTCAGAATAACCGCATTCTACCTGTTCCATCGCTGTATGTGGCTACTGGCTACCATAATGAATACGCAGGATTAGAATTTCATGGTGGTGACTATACTGCTTACCATAAAATTAAATTAATCCTGTTTAGATTAGATCTCTGTCCCCTCCTACACCTGCCACCTTCAGGGCTGTCACAGGCCCATCAGGATTAGTAGACCCACAAACAAGTGTCTTTAATTTGGTCTTTCTTTCTCCTCAGCTATACTATATTTAATTCTAATATGGGTAAAAATTACTTCAAAAAACAATTTCTGATAAAAAAATTACTAAAACTCTACCACTTTATTGTTGGGGCCTTAGCTTGCTGATGCCGTCAGCAAGACAGCATATCGCGGTCTGAGCAGCCAGCATTGCCCCCTGGGGGCATCCGCAGAGCACGCGAACCAGCTACCAATCAAGGTACTGATCACGCACCTAACTGACCAATCACTAACAAGGGCACGAGGTGAACATGCACGGGGCAGCCTATCAGAGCAGCTTCCCTTTTCCCGTCCCTATATAACACCCCCCCCGCCCCCCCGCGCCCTTTAAATAAAACTTTGCAGCTTGATCAGAACCCTTTGTCTTGCTGCCATTCTTCGAGCCTCTTGTTCCCACCCCTATTCATCCGCCTCTTGCTCCCACCCCTATTCATCCGCTTCAGGTAGGCTCGGGACCCTCGTTGACTGCTCCGCAGGCCGGAGCACTTTATATCTTTTTGCAAATTTGCATTTCAAAGCACTAGCTGAGATTTGTAAGAGCAAAGAAAGACCTGATTCATTCATTGCTTTTAGGGCACCTCAAAACAGAAGTATTGAAACAGAGGTATTAAAACCCCAAAACAATGATATCAATAACAGAATCCTTATCTGTCATCTTCTTGGCTCTCCCTTTGGGACCGTCTAGACTGACAATGCACCAACAACAGTTGAAGGTGGGTGGTTCATGAGAATCTTTACTCTGCTTTACTGCATCTGTGAAGTTTCCCTAATTGAAAAAAAAAAAGAATGGAGGAAAGATAAAGAGCAAGTCCAAGGAAGGAGGGGTTGGGAAAGGGGGGGAGCTGTTATTAATAAATGTTATTATTTTTGTCCTTAATCTGCAGAAAGCAATGATACAAATCCTCTGAAGAGATTAAGGGATCAACAGCTTAAATAAAATCTGATTGTGAGAGCTTTACATGTGAAGAACTATCTTTTCCTATGTGAGTCCAATGCTTACTTTCTGAAACTCTCATTACCTGTGCAGAGTTCACACTTTTATTAGAAAATTAGTTTCTCCCCTAAATATTTCTCCTCTACCAACCATATGACCTCTTTCTATTGGGCAAAAGCAATACAGTAAAACAAGTACATACTGCTCTGTCTCAAAGAAAATCACTATTACATTTCTCACACCCAACTACGAATAGTTTTGGACAGGTTTCTAGGTTTGTAAATAGGGTTTTAAGCCCCTTATGTTTAAAACAACCACCCCCGGTAAGAGCTTGCTTGTATATTCTGAACCCAGAACAAGTGGACCATTTTAGGCGATTCCAAAAGACTGATTAGCTTTATACTTTAATAGTTGAGTCAACACTACTTAAGTCTTCTGGCGATTCTTGAGGCTGTGCTTCACTGTATTACCTCAGAGTGGTTTAATTAGTTAAACTGAAATTAGGCTTCTGTCACCTCTAAAATCTTCCTACAAATCTGAACCAGAGTCTCCAGTGGTTTTAGCTGCTTCAACCACACTGCGGAATAGATTTAACATTCTGAGGCATTCTCAAATATCCCCAAACCACACTGAGAATGTGGGCTACAAGAGGAAACAGATGTGGGTTAACCAGAACATTATCTCCACAGAGAGGAGGTAAGAGCAAACCTCCTATAAACATCACATCCGGTTTTTGGAGCAGTTTCATCAGTTCATTAAATGTCAAGACAGGATTACCCATGAAACCTTGGAACGCAGCCAGTCTACAACCCAAATGGCTGCTACGCAACTTGACTCGACTAGACATGTTCAAGAAATGGATGGCAACAGGGCAACCAGGCACCCCTCGTAAAATGAACTGGAGTGGGAATGCTATGTAGCTCCAAAAGGGAAACCAAATTACGCTCACGAGGAACCATTCTTCTTCTAATATTCCAGGCGACATCCAAAACAGGTCGTGAATTGGAAGTATAGGAGAGATACAAACAGATCCCCTTGGGGGCTGACCGACAGATTTCATAGGACATAAAATAAAATGTCACGGAAAAGCACTTAGAAACAGAGTCTATATCCATAAAAATAACATTTCAGTCATGCAGAATCTCACTGGGGTGACAAGTGAAGAGAAAGATTTCGACCCAGGAAGGAAGTAAAGAGATGGCATGCATTGTTTAAGGGCAATTACAGTGATGCATCTAAAGCCTTTTAACACAGTTCCTGATATATTATGACTAAGTAAAGACAAGTGATTTTTAATATGAAATATCATAGTTGCACTAGGTTTAATTTTTTTTTCAAGAACATGCTTAGAATATTAAGCATTTGCAGTTATTATGTCCTTTTACAGACAGAGCTAAGAAATGCTACTGTGACCAAAGCTTTGTAAAATCTGACTTACTCAGGAAAACTATAAAATTGAAAACAGATTATTTTCAGAAGGCATCATTAAAATACACAGCAACACCACCTTAGTCAATTCTACTGAATTGCTTCTCAAGACATTTCTGAGAGCCCCACTGTCCTGGAGCCTTCAATGAAACCTGTGGGAAAACATGCGCACGTTAACAAGGGAGAACTAACTGCTTTCTCTCACTCTTCTCAAGTACAGCTACAATAAATCCTATCTGCCCTCTGAGTAGAAAAAAAACAAACTGTAACACCTCAGTACTAAAAGGTAAACTACTCCAGTACCAATGAGCATGCCATATGCCCAGATACTGGTTTTTAAATACTACTCCTTCGTGAAAAGAACGATGGCTCCTTGGAGCAACAGCTGATTCCAAAGCTGCGGCAAAGGAAATAAGACAAAGCTGGAATATACTGCTGTTTCAGAAATTGCTTTAAAAATGACAGAAGCTTCTTGAAAAATTGAAAATAGAATGACCATGATCCTGCAACCTCACTACTGGGTCTACTTCCAAAAGAAGTGCAAGAAGGTTCTCAAGAATTATGTGCACACCCATGTTCACTGTAGCACTATTCACAATAACCAGGAGGTGGAACCGACGTAAATGCCCACACACAGATGAATAAAGAAAATGTGGTATGTGAAATGGAGTATTATTCCACCCTTAAAAAGATGGGAATCCTGTCATATGCTACAGCACAGACGAACCATGAGGACATTGTGCAGAGTGCAATGAGCCAGTCGCAGAGAGACACGGCTGCACGACTCCAGTTACACGAAGGAAGCATCTAAAGCAGTCACACTCTCAGCAACAGAAAGTAAAGTGGCAGTTGCCAGTTTGGGGGGGGGGGAGGAGAAGGAGTTCTTCAAGAGGCACAGTTTTAGTTTTACAAGAGAAGAAAGTTCTAGACACCTTGTTACACAACAATGGGCATATAATTAACACTATTGTACTGTACACTTAAAAATGGTTAAGGAGGTATGTTTTATGTTATGTGTTTTTACCACAATTAAAAAAAAAATAAAGCAGAAAGCACGTGAAAAAGGCACAGGAGTCAACTTGAGGGTGCTTTTAATGATAATTCTGGTACAATTTTTACAACAATATGATGATAATAATGGATATAACAAAGAATAAAATAACTGTCCACAACTCCACACTGAAATTTGAGTAAACAGAAGCAAAGAGACAGCTCTTCCTTATAGGAGAATTCCAATTAATATATATAGTAGGAATACATCATGGAAATGGTATCCGTGTTAATTTCCTGATGTTGATAATTGTTTCATGAGTATATAAAATGAAGCTGGGTAAAAGATTATTCTTGCAAGTTTTCTGTAAGTCTGAAATTATTTCAAAATAAGTAAGTATAAAAAAGCGGCAGCAGAGCCCAACACAAAAAGTACTGTATTAGGAATCAGGAAACTTGAATTCCATTCACTGCTTTCTAGATAGAAAGCTCCATGACTTTGGGCAAACAAAAGATGCTAAACACAAAGCACTAAAGTTTTTAGTGCCTTTTTAGGAAGAAAAACTGCTGGATTTCAGGAAGAGAAACATGGCTAGAAAGAAAAAATGTTTATGTGAGTATATGATGCTATCTAGAAACCATAGCTAATTTTATAAGATTTGAAAACAGCTTTATTTTATTCAAAGACAACACTTTGGAAACCTATAAAACATTGTTTACTTATTGGTCTGTAGACTAATAAAATCTATCATGGCACAGAAGAGTTTTTGACATATTTGAAGAATAACACTGTTAAGTAAAACACAAAAGAAGTATCACAATCCTTAACCAAAACATAAAAGCCAAGTCATTTGTTAATCCAAAATAAAAAATAAATGAACAGCAAAAACAAAAAAAATGTTTAATAGGGGCTCTATTAATTGCATAAAGCCTCTAATTTCATTCCTACTTACAAAGTCTTGGCAGATTTCAGAAGCTCAAAATTATAAATGAATTACTAAACAAACACCAGTCTACTGAAAATTTCACTACAATAAAAAGAATTCTAATCCTTCTCTGAGATTTAGTTATTTCAGATCAAATCCAACAAAAGAAACCCCCAAATTATAGTACAATAAATGAAAATCTAGTAGGGTTTAACAACAAAATGACAGGGCCTGCATGCTAAAATTAAGATTACTAGAAGGTCTTAATTTTTAAATTGTAGATTATATTTAAAATGGAAAAAACTGAAAGAGAATCCTTTGTTCATTACAGATAACTACAGGAATGACTATTACACAGGATCTTTAAATAGCTGGTGATAATTTTAAATTGAAACAAAGAGTTAAAATGCCTGTCACTGTCAACTGTTCAATGTGTCACAAATTCCTTACCAGGAAGTCCCAAAACTGTGGTCCTTGTCATTATCTGACTGCTTACCCTTTCCAACGCTTCTAAAAACAACAAAAATGAAATCTCTATGACCCCTTTAAAAGTATAATAGTTTCCCACCTATACAGACATAACCTCCTGAAAAATAATGTTTTACATGGACTCCACTAATAAAAACCATTTACAAGTTTGGCAAGCTTCAAACAACAGCTTTAGACATTTCAGACTGAAACTAAAAATACCTGCACACACGGTTTTATACTAAAACATGAGAAGAAAAAGTATAAAAGCATAACATTAAAAAAAATCCAAATACAAGTTCAAACTCGGTCACTAAAAATGCTTTCTAAGTACCAACATGTATCAGATTATTCTAATTTACATAGATAAAACCATACTAACTCCTAAGTGAGGCAAAGCATCTTCATTGGTGAGGCTCTGGGGTTTGCTGTGGCAGTTCAGGAAAGCATGATTACACTTTTCATCAAGGATGGTTCTCTCCTTATATACATGCAATCATTTTTTTTAGAGTCAAAGTCAAATGGATAATAAGACAGCATATAATTGGATGATGAACTACTTTGGTTACTATAGATTATAACTTAAATAATGTTGCTAGAGTTACACATGAATGGGTAACTTTCAAATAGGAGTTTAAAAAAATATGGTATTATAAGATATACCCCAACGGATGCAAGGTGATACAACAGGGCAGTACCATGCTCAATGAATATCAGCCCAAAATCCAGGTATTCTGTTGAACTGAGGAATCTTATGGAGGGAGTTTATCAATATTATTCTTCTGTTATTATATGTCAAGAAGATGTGGGGGAAAATATAAACAGGGTCCAGCAGAAGTAAGGCCTGCTTGAGTGTGGTTGGTAGGGTAATATGGGTATAATAATTTATAGTTTTAATTTGAACATTTCACCTAAAATATCATATGGTATGCTTGAGTGTGATATTATGTTACAGAATTACATGCTTATGATTTTTTAATAAAAGATTTTGTAATAAAAAGGGGCATTATTTGCGTCAGACCCTGTATTTACATCCATCCATACATACACATAGTGTGATAAAGTAGTAAGAATGGGTAACGATTCAGGCATTTAAGTTCATTAACTTGAGTATCTAAAACTGAAAGTATAATATAATCTACTTTAAGGAATACTGAATGTTATAAATTAGCAAAGATTCAAAAGAAAGCACTTGGTAGTGCCTGTTATCAGAAGAGCTTTATCTCAACAGATGATTGTATTATTACAAATTCTTAACAAGGAAGTAATCTTAAAACAAACAATAGAAAAATCATCATAAATGGGTCCTTGTGTGTTTTAACAGACTTTCACAATACACATGCTGAAGATGCCAGACAAAGAAATTACTTTAAAAAGAAATATGAATACTTGGGAAACAAATTTCCTTATTAGGGTATTGATAAAACAGAGGAAGTTGTCATGAGAGGAAAATGTAGCCCTGCAATTTCAGCCTTAGAATATGAAATAGAACATTCACCAAATGCCAAGTTTTCAGCACAGATCCTACACAATAATACCCTCTTTATTCAAAATTTCTTGGTACTCAAGGTTCTAATAATCTCCATTTCTGTTTCCCAACAAAGTTGTGCCAAGTATAATTAGATCTGAACAAAACTACTATGGACACTGTATTCTCTAAAGTACGGAAATTTACAATAAAAAAGACTCAAAACAAATCTACTTGCCCTTAAGGTAGACAAGAAAAATCTCTTTTACCTATAACTACTGGGTGTTGCTGAATTTGACGGCAAAGGCTCAGAAACAAAAGGGGAGAAATGGAATAAAAAGTATGTAACAAGAAAACAAACTAAGAAAAATTTAGTTATAACAGTATTATTTTCAATAAAACCAGTAATTCAAAGTGCATTAATTTTGCCAATCAGTTAAATTAGGATGTAATGAGAAAAGCATCCTGAAAAAATACAAGCAAACAGTACATTCTTTATATAATGGCAAGAAAATGCTTTAAACTTATAAATCATCAATGACATGTCTTTGCTGTTGGTAAGCAGTACTGCAGACACTCAAGTGCAACAGATGTTTTTGGCAGTGAAACCTGACTAAGAAAAATGAGAATGTTGTTAAGACACAATGTGTTTCTGTCTACTGCAAGGTCTTATACAGCAGAAATAAAGGCTTATTTGATGCTCCCATGTCGGAAAAATAGAAATGATCCTTTCTGCAAATGCTTTAGTATTTATTATCAGAAAGCCCCAGAATACTATATTAACACTTGGGTGGGGCAGGGGCTAGGGGAGTCCAGTGCAGACAAGTAAACCAGGAGCTTGTTCATAAAAGGTGATTAAATGATAACAGCATAATGAAGAAGCAACAAAAACAAGCACCAACATGTACCTTTTAACTGACACCTACAGAAAAGTGGTCACTATCAGCTGACAAGTAAGGAAATCAGACATAACCTCAAAGGCGCATTCTTATATTAAAGCTTGGGCCAATATTATGACTATCTTTTAAAAACTCTGACATCATTAGCAATTCCTTGTGTCTCATCTCTCTGCAGACGGCTATAAACCTTGAACCAGAACTAAGGAATCTCCACTGAGGGAGAAGATAGCAAATGAACATTCTGAGCTTTTCCCATAGGATCCACTCAAAACACAAGAATTTACTATGCCTTACACTGCTACATATATTTACCAAATAACTGTATTTTCTTCCCAAATGTACTATAAACACATATAGGGCAGTATGATCCCAAGTAAACTCTAAGTCAGGGGTGTCAAACTTATTTTCACCTGGGGCCACATCAGCCTTGTAGTTGCCTTCAAAGGGCTGAGAATAATTTTAGGACTGTGTAAATCAAACTACTCCTTAACAGTTAAGTGAGAGCTTGGTGCTGCTGCCAGGTACAAACAAGGTGCTGGCTGGATAAAACAAGGTGGAGGGCCGGATTCAGCCTGTGGGTCTTGTGTTTGCCACCTGTGCTCTAAGTTTTCCAGAAAAGAACAGGGCTATTTAATCCATACTTAGATATTTTCTTGTAATCCCAGGAAAAAAGCAGCTTTCATTCTTGGACACAACAAAAGTTGGGAAGCTTTCTTAAAAAGAAGGGACTAGAAGAGAGCATGTGACCTAGACTAGGGTCAGATCAGTGCCTAGTATCAGCTGCTACATAACAAAAGGCTAGCAAATAATCTTGGAAATAAAGCATTTTTCAAATTATGTATCATCCAGCTTTCCAGTTCACTATAACCTACCTACTACTAAGTAAAGCGAGACAAAAAGCCTGTGGTGGCAGTTGCTCCTATAATCACCACTAGGCTCAAAAAGGGAAACACACAGTTTTTCTCTGAAGAGCTGTACTCTTCCCTTAGTTTGCCGTACATCAGCTATTTTACATATCGTCATAAATCAAGGCACGAAATAAGAATACCAGCTCTCTTTATTTCCTAGTTGTGTCTGTGAAAAGAAAATGACAAAAGCACTGATGCTCAATTACAGAAATTTCACCAGAATCTCCAGGGGAAAAAATAAGGGGAAGTATGGGTGCATAATTTGGTGGAAGCAGATGTACCATTAACTGCAAATAATCTACCAAAAAGAGAACAAAGAACGTCAGCAGCTGTGTTCCCAGAAAACCTGAGGAGGAGAAACAGATCTGAAAGACAGGTTTAAAAATGCCGGTACCACACTCAGGGAAGAAGCAAAGAAGGAAGTGAGGGGGCAAATGACACCACCGTGTACACATGCACAGCACAGGAAGACAGAACAAACCGGAATGAATACTAATTTTAAGATCTAGTGGACTCACAGCGAACTAAGAATATAAATCCTGTTTAATCAATATTATTTATGTATTATTATGTGATGTGTATTCATTTTTACTCTTAAACACTATTACTCAGAACCTCCATAAATTCTCATTTCTCTATATGAATCCCTCTGGAACTACTTGTGATTTTGAGTAAGCTTCTATATCTAAAGTGCTAAAAGTGACCTCAGCCCTGACTAGTGTGGCTCATTTGGTTGGGTATCATCCCCCAAAGACAAAGGTCACAAGCTCAATTTCCATTCAGGGCACATGCCCAGGTTGTGGGTTGGGTCTCCAGATAGGGTGCCTACAAAAGGCAAGAGACCAATGCTTCTTTCTCATGTTGATGTTCTTCTCTCCTCTTTTTCCTCCCTTCCCCTCTCTTTCTAAAAATAAATAAACAAAATCTTAAAAAAAATTAAAATATGCCCTGGCTGGTGTGGCTCAGTGGATTGAGTCCCAGCCCATTAACCAAAGGGTCGCTGGTTCGATTCCCAGTCAGGGCACATGCCAGGGTTGTGGGCCAGGTCCCCAGATGGGAGCATGTGAGAGGCAACTACACATTGATGTTTCCCTCTCTTCCTCCCTCCCTCCCCCCCTCTAAAAATAAATAAATAAAATCTTAAAAAAAAAATAAAAGTGACCTGAAATGGGAAAAATAAAACTTGAGAAATTCCAAGTAAGAAACATTTTATTTACAATCTATTCAATCAGTCACACTAAGCTAAAATAACGTAAGACCGTTTTTTTAGACCATGTAATTTAAAAAAGCCCTACAAAGTAAGAAATTATGTACCCTTGCCTACTATGAATTACATTCTCTTCCCTTATGTACAGACATTCTTCCTGGACACATAAGCTTTAAATTGTTTTTCTAAGAGAAGTAACACCTATACATTCATGGACAGTCCACAGCAGATCAACAATACACATTTGTGAACCGGTTGAGAATGGGTGGGCAATTTGTATTCAAGCCAACCCAAGTGAAGCTAATAGCCTGTCTGAAAAGTGAACCCATAACCTTTGTCTCATTAGCACTGAGCTCCAGCTGTTAAAGATTCAAACACTAACTTGGATTTAAAGGGGAGAGGAGGAGGGAGTAAAACACTTACAACAGGGAGAAAATTTATACAATCAAGTCTATGCAAAATTTTTATTAATGGAAACCAGCTGCAACAATGAACGGTGCAGTTTTCAGTATTTCAGCCTGGTGGGAATACTGATGGTTTTTTTCTATTCCAAGTTTCCATTCTGAAAGGAAGGCCCTTTAGTTCATTATTCCTTCAGAGTCCCTGGACCTCCTAAGAATATCTTTCTGAAATAATTGCTCTAGATCACAAATTATCTATGTTCTAGGAGATATCTGCTGTGGCTTTGAAAAGCCATTCAAAGTCATTCCTTACATAAAAGTCATGCATCCACCATAGGAATAATGTATTCAAAACTCTGTTTTAAATATGAGGTCTACAGACTCTAGCACAGCTTAATTCAAAGTTGTGAAATTTAGACTTCATGCTCAATATTGAAGATATATATCACTTACCAAACACTGTGATAAAATATCCACCACTGGTTGTTTCCACCATAATTCTATTCTGACTGCCACGACTTAACTCTACCATTTGGTAAATATTTTTTCCCAAACTCTGGTCAATTACTCCTCCTCCTCACACAGCTCTAATCAATTTAAAACCTGTTTGCATGTAACCACCTCAGTACTTATATATTCCACCATCTTCCCCCAACACCAGAAACAACAAGAAAGCTATACACACATGGGCTTTGTTTTCTTGACACGACTACCAGATTTTCCAGAATAGATCTTATATAATGTTTGATTTGAGCAGAAACTGCCCCTAGGAAATTCAGATAGTGGCTTTTACCCATACTGAAGAAAATCATTCGCATAAGCTTTTAAGACTAAAATGAAATGAATACCCATTTCTCATTGCAAGTATAATTCAGAAATCCTAGGGTTATGTGCAAGAAAATACATAATTGTTAGAATCCTGAAGATTGAGTAAAATTTCTGTAAAAGAACCTCTAGAACCCCAGACAAGAGGCAAGAATATTTGCATCAAATTACTATCAACTTAAAACCATTATAAGACTGGTTTTAAAATTAAAAGGCAAAAAACAAACCTCAATTTTGTCTGTTTTGGCATCTCCCCAGTATATTCTGCCTTCATCATAATCCAAGGCTAACCCATTGGGCCACCCCAGAGAAGTGTTAACCAGCACGACTCGGTCAGAACCGTCCAGAGCTGCTCGCTCGATTTTCGGGAGTTCTCCCCAGTCAGTCCAATACATGTACCTAGAGAAGTATAAAGAAAATGAGCTAAAAACAGATAATAAACTGTAGCTTCTAGTGTCCTAAAGGTGAGGTCCACCCCTCATATCACATTGGTATCATCAATGAACATCATACAAAGGAATAAAAACACAGTGCTTAAATATACTAAGAGTATGTTTAAGACATTTTTAATAGCATATAAGCTTATAGGAAATTTTCAGACTAAACATTTTTCTAGATTTGATAATAAAAATGCCTTCCAATAATGAGATTCCATTTTTAGTCATGTTTTTTCAAAATATTTTGTGTTCCTTTGTGTGAACAACCCTCTTTTTCTTGCTCATTTGTCATTTCTGACACAAAAAGGTTAACAGTAAGATTACAAACTGAATTCCAAAATACCTAATTCTCCCTGTAGTGCTAAGTGATTCTTCAGGCTCCTGGGAGTTTAAGTGGCTCTAAGGCACTGGTATACAACAAAGTGTAATGATTTGCCATTATGTTCGTTCTCAGAAAGAACTCATAGTTAACAAATAACAGTTGAGTATGTAAAAATCTTTGTTTCCCTCAACTGTGGCCAGGGTGTTATGGCAAAGGAGAAAAAAAAAAAAAAAAAAGACTGGAACTTCAGCTGCATGGCCAGACAAGTTCTGAAAATGGATTCATTTGTATATTTAGAAATATATAATGTAAAATTTTTTTAACCATATCATTCTAGAAGTACTGCAAATGGGATGAAATTAAGTCTTCTAGGGGAAGAAAAAGAATTCTGAAAACAATTTCTTTCCTCATTTTTCATGGTCATGATGCAACCTCGGCAAAATCTGCAGCCAACACCCAAAGTCAGCAAGCATGGACTTAATTTAGAAAGAAAAAATATTTTAAAAATCCAAGGAAAAAACTAGCAATTCTTTTACTTGAGATTCTATTATAATCACTATATTCTAAAAATGGAAAGCCATTAAAGAGCTATTTATTGGAAACCATACATAGTTCATATTGTTTTCTGTCAATATATTTAGGGACCTGTAGAAAACAGAAACACCAGGCAGAATTTTCTATCAGTGGAGCTTCTTACCCAACCATGGGATCTAACACAATAGCCCGGGGTTCCTCTAAGTCCTCTGAAATCAAGATCTTCCTCATGGTCCCATTGAGCCTTGTCACTTCTATCCGATCAGTGCCAGTGTCTGTCCAATAAAGATTTCGGGCAACCCAGTCAACAGCAATACCATCAGGATGCGCAATCTGAGCGGTGACCACAAACTGACTGCCAGTTCCATCGATGAATGAGCGGCGTATGGCCCTCACTTCATCATCGGTCCAGTAGATATAGCCTTCCACAGGATCATAATCGATAGCAATGGCATGGCGGATATCTTCTAACTGTAAAACAATGTCTGTGAAGTCTGGCGTATCCAAAGAAATGCGTCTCAAGTCTGTCCTTCGGGCTAAAAGCAGTAATTCAGTAGCACCTAGAACAAAGTGGAATAAATGGGGGGAAAAAGAATTGAAACCCACAGGCAAAATTTAGTCATTCTAAAAAGGATGAAGAACTTCTTCAGGAATTGAAAAATAAATGAGTATAAAAGGATACTAGGATCTATTTAAGGTGGAAACTAACAGTAATGCGGTGAAATAGGAAGAGCTTGACTATGAGGTGAAGCTCTTTAATACCTGAGCTCCCCCAATCCAGTTTTGATTCCCTCTCTCATTTCATTCATTCTATAGCCACTGGAAATAAAGCAGCTACTTAATGGTATAATAAACAACAAGTAATGACTAAAACACTAAGCTGCTAAATATTAAAGAAGGAGACAAAATACAGGTCCTGTGTTCAAGAAGTATGTTTTTAAAAAGGTAAGGAAATCTAAGGCAAGTATCTTTTGTGATTGATGAGGATATTCTAGAATTGTATTGTGATGGTTGCACAAATCTATAAATTTACTAAAACTCATTGACTTGTACACTTGAAATGGCTGAATTTTATGGTATGTAATTATATCTCAGTAAAGCTGTTCAGACAAAGATAACATCTGGCAGAGAATTATTACAAAGGAGGCTTTAGAAAAGGAAAA
This sequence comes from Tonatia bakeri, assembly GCA_004024845.1. Lineage (NCBI taxonomy): Eukaryota > Metazoa > Chordata > Mammalia > Chiroptera > Phyllostomidae > Tonatia > Tonatia bakeri. The sequence goes on from PVIA01003776.1 coordinate 112,118, forward strand.
GCAGCAACAGAGAGGGGGAAATCAGGTAAATGTTAACACAGTGGTTAAAAGTAAGAGTTGTGGATCTACTAGAAGTGGATTCAAGCACCTATGCAAATTTAGGCAAAATGCCTAATCTCCCTAAGCCTAGTTTCTTTCTACCTCACAGGGTTGCTGCAAGGACTCAGGAATGTACTGAACATAAAAGTACCCAATAAATATTAGCTAATAATTATTATTTTCATTAGAAAATAATTTCAAAATTTTATTTCACTGAGTTTTAAATCAGATTTATGGAATATTTTAAATGCAAATTAGTATTCAGTAAAAACCTAGCTGAGACTGAGAATATTAAGCTCAATCTTTTTTTCTTTTGGTTTGTAATGTTTAAGTAAATAACTAGCAAAAAGTCATATAACTATAAAAGCTAATAAAAGATAGTAAGAAAATTGACATCTGAAGAAGTAAAAAAAGATCCCCAACTAAGGAAATGAATCCAAAGGAAAATACTGGCATTAAACTTTGATTATAAATCTGGAATTATAGTTGAAAAAAACTGGGAAGAGTAAAGTTCTCAACATCAGTTTTCTGCATCTAGAATTAACTGTAAATGAGTTCTACCTTGGAGAAAATATAGCCATAGCAAGCACCAGCCATAAAATTCACTGCCTCTGCTGTAACCACCAAAAGGAGCCAGCCCAAAACTGCACACAAAGAAGTCACAGAAAGTGAAGTTGTTACTTTGAGCAAGGTGATCAAAATAGACTCGTTAACTTAAGGCTACCACATGGCAAATATATATCTGAATTTGCATTTGCATGCTGTGAGAGAGTAGATAGACCACTACTGCTAAAAAAACAAACAAACAAAAAAAGCCCTGTTTTAAAGCCAGGCTACATATTTTTAAACCAAAAAAAAGGAACATTACAAAAACCTTTTGTTTTAAATGGAAACCAAATTATTGTTTGCCATGGAAACCGTCTGACAAGAGTCAGCCAGCTTCACCTTTAGCTATGAGGATAATTTATCAACGCCAAGTCATGACAAATATCCTGCACACCAGCTCAGTTCCATCTCTCCGACTGCCTGACCCCCTTTCCAGGAACTCTCTAACCAACTCTGAAATAAAGGCTTCCGCTTTTCAGAGTTAGATAAAGAAGCCACTGCTAAATACAACAATTTTCTTACCAGGTCTTGCTGGTGGCTAGAGAGCCAGATGGTGATCCCCAGGGGTAAGAATAAAGAACAACATTCTCATTAATAAGAAAAAGAAAGAACTGGTGTTCTCCCAAACCAGAAGCTCCCTGAAATGCCCCAGTCAGTATACTTCTCAAACACACCCTCTCTTCAGAGCAGCAATTTTCGACCTTTTCCATCTCATGGCACACATAAACTAATTACTAAAATTCTGCATCATATCAAAAAACATTTTGCTGATCTGACAATAAAATAGGTATAATTTTTTTTAAGATTTTATTTATTTATTTTTAGAGAGGGAAGGGAGAGGGAGAGAGAGAGAGAAACATCAATGTGCGGTTGCTGGGGGACATGGCCTGCAACCTAGGCATGTGCCCCGACTGGGAATCGAACCTGCGATGCCTGGTTCGCAGCCCAAGCTCAATCCACTGAGCTACTTTGATTCATTCACACCAGATGGCTATTGTTGTGTTGGCTGTTGTCATTTTTCAATTTGATCATCTAAGAGAGAAAAGGTCAGTGTCCCTGACTAAACAGTCAGGTACTGCACATTTTAAAATTCTTACGGCACAACACTATGCCATGACACAACAGCTGAACATCGCTGCCACAGAGACTTAACAAAGTAAGGAGAAGAGGCAGTGTAGTTGCTAAGTATAGAGAGAGGTTGCTTTAAACAGCACAAATGAATTTTTTTTCTTCTTCTGAAAGCACTTCTCTGTCATTAAAAGGCAATTAAAAATTGTTCAATTATTTTTCAGAAAATATTCTCAACCCCATGATAGTCTTTATAGTTAAAAGTTTAATGAACATTTTTCCTTGCACAAAGGTTCTTTATGTACAAGTGCTATCTACATCTACTGTTAAAAATATATTCCTTACAGAACATTCATTTCCATAGGACTCAATTGTGATATGAATGACTAAGAAAGTTGACAGAGAAAAGAAATAGAACCTAATTCTTTTCAAAAATAGCATGTTAAAAATACTAAAATTTTTAAAATAGTTTTCAAGAGGCCAAAACCCACAAAAATGCTCCTGTTATATAACCAATTATGAACACTAAGATTAAGTAACAAGTCTCCAAAGCACTATGACCTATAGAGCATGTTATCAAGAAATAAAATAAATCATAAGGAATCCTAATTGCTATTTAAAACTTTTCCTTCTTGAAGACCATGTTCTTACCATCTTTGCAAGTTTTTCCATCCTCCAGGAGTTTGACTCCAGTTGGGCAAGCACACTGATAAAAAGGCTTGACTGGAGACATCAAACACAAGTGGGAACAACCACCATTATCAATTCCACATGGATTGGTAGCTGTCAAATATAAATCACACTGATTAATACCAATGATTACAGATGATCTCCCTCACTCTATGTACACAAAGGTTAATACCCATAACATGAACAACTGTGATAAACCAAATTATTACCAAATGTCATCCAGGTGCTTCACTAATACACCATCTGCAAGGAAAGGAATTAATCTGTAAAATTTACTTAACATTCAGAATTCAAGAGGAATACACAAGAAATAAAGCAGGATGTCCCTGCCCTCAAAAAGCTTACAATCTAGTCAGTATGCCAAAATTAACAAATGATGAAACAAAACTGAATCCTATCTTGCACCTAATAGATTGTGTAAACAAGTACAGAGTCAAATGGGAAATAAATCACTAGGGATTGAAAAACACAAAAAGCTTCATGGAAGATGTAGGACATGACAGAAACTTGAAGGACAGGAAAGATAGGTAACAGGACATTTCAAGTGTGACATCACATGAATAAGAGTTTGGAGGCCATACACTGGCAGAAATAATAAGATAAACAGTCTCACTGGAGATTAAGATTTCTGTTGATTAGTAAGAACTAAAGTTGAATGAACACAGAGAATGGGAACACACTGGCACAGGGCACTGAAAGCCAAGAAAAGTAATTCCAGTGTCGAGAAATCATACTTCGGAAAGATTATCATGGAAAAAATAAGCATATGGATTAAATAAGGGAAAACTGACAGCAGAGATTAATTAGCAAATCTGTAGAAACTATTGAAAATGAATTTAAATAATATTCAGAAAGAAATCAATGTAAGATAGACCAACACAATATGAAAGATAAAAGTAAGTAATAACAGATCATTGCAAATCCTCAAACTAGTAAAGCAGAAAGGATTAAAAGTGCCACTGAAAACAAAAACCAGGAAAATTCTTTCCTAAGGGCTAACCATGAGAATAAAAAATTCATACAAACAATTGAACTTTTTTTTTCCTTTACAAAAGAGTAACCTACATTTTAAAACATTTTTATGGACTCATAATCACAAGATTCCAATACAACAAATTCAATATTTGACTATGTTGCCTAAACTAATACAAAGCAATGTATAATCCAAAAACCCTTCATTTCTAGCTATGGAATACAATCAGACACATGCCAAACATTTATTTACACACAAGTGCCAAGCACTTAACATTCTCAAATTCCTTTAAACATAATTCTATTCCCCTTTACAAGTTAATAAGTCAATGTAAAGGCTGACCAAAAAACTAAAGCAAAACTAAGAAAAAAAAGGAGATGGGTGTGAACAGAAAAGTTTAAGTAGGTATTTATTCAGCAATCTAAGGTACTAATCAATTAGAGTAACCATTCAAGAAAAATTTGTTTTTAAACATATTCATATGAAACATCAAACACACATTAGAGAGACATAACATGAACAAGAAATACATCTGTCTATGAGCTATCTCAATTTCTTCTTTTATTTCCTCCTTCTCTACCTCCAGAACTCCAAATCCAAACAAGGGGCTGAGGTGATCTGTAGTTACAGATATCAAGCTACAAATAGTTTAAGCTATTGTTTAACTTGCATTATATTTTGATGTTCTCCCTATTTTTTAATTTCTCCCTGCTACCTTTGGATACACCCTCCCTCCTCCTGCCTCTCAAGAACGCCAGACATCACAGTTCTACAAAGCTATTCCAACTTGGAATTTAAAAATCAAGATCACTTACCATTTGGCTGCCTCTGTTGGCTGAAGGCATGTATATCCATGGGAGAGAAGATGTTAGAATGGATTTCACGCAGACCCTCGCCAGTGTACTTGTTGCAAGCCAAAATGGAGTGTGTATTCCAGTCAGTCCAGTACAATGTGTCCTCAAATAACGTCAAGGCAAAAGGATGTGGAAGAGAACCTTTAACCACTGCCTGCCTATTAACACAAAGAGAAAAACTCAAATGTTTCTAAATTCTTGTAGAATTTTGATGAATTCTACAAATTCATCAAAACTTTTATCTCTCTGTTAAATGGTTCTGTAATCCACATTAACACATACAAATCCTGAGTAACACGTATCTTATGGTCAAATACACCTGTGAAAAATAAGTCACATAGTAAATTCAAATATATTGTCACAGTGTCCAAATACCCTAAACCAAGTACTTCAGAGTAGTCTCCAAATTGGTAGCAGCCCTCAGGTTCACTAGAAATTAACAGAGAGGGAAGACCCAAGTATTAGCACTGCTGTCCATTCCCGTCTCTGGACTCACATCTTCCATCCTTCCACATAATTCATCTCATTAGAAAGAAAAAGGCAGGCAGAAAGAAAAATCCTACAGTTTACAGTTAGCACTGGGGAGTAGTTTTAAATCAGCAATAGGTTTTTTCCCTTCTTGATGCGGAAGAACAAAGAATCTAGGCTCGTTTCTTCCATTATTTCTTATGGCTTTGATAACTGAAACAGTAAAATCATACACATGAGGCTAAAAAGGCATTCTGGCAGAGCTTTCTCTGCAAACCCCAGTCTAGCTCCAGCGAAAGATCATCTCAGCTAGCCTTCTGCTATATGGTTTAACACCCACAAGTCATGTAGCAAAAAGGAAGTCCTGCCACTAGCAGAATGTGTTCATCAGGCAAAGCACACCAAAAAATGTTGCAAGCAATCTACACTGTATGAAAGAAAAGGTGGACAGCCTGATTAGTACTAAAGGCACAGAACTTTGCAGAGTGTCATGGAGAGTTATGCAATCAGTAAATATTCTTTTTTTTTTAATCCTTACCTTAGGACATTTCTTTTTCATTCCTTTTAGAAAGAAAGGGAAAGAGAGAGAGGGAGAAAAATATCAATGTGAGAAACATCCACCAGTTGCCTCTTGTACATGCCCCAGCCTGGGGTCAAACTGGCAACTGGGTGTGTGCTCTGACTGGGAATCAAACCCACAACCTTTTGGGCGATGGGACAACGTTCCAGCCAACTGAGCCACACTGGCTAGGGTAGTAAATACTCTTGAACAATGAACAAAAAAAGTTTTGAGCCAAAATAATATTCAAGAAAATAAATGCTTTGACATTTTCACAATATCAAATATAATATTTTCATAAATTGCCCAAGGAGGGAAGAAAAAAGGGAAGGGGGTAGGGAGGGAAAATATAAGCAACTGAAGAGAAATAAAGAGTATCATGCATGTATTTTAGGGAAGACAATCCAATTTTAGGTCCTTGAAGGAGACTGACTACCAGTTAAATAAATTGAGTGCAATAAAATAATTTTTAGCTAAGCAGAATTAGCATCTGTTATTGTACAAGACATGGTCCTAGCCTAAGGTGTTTCACATTTGGGGCAAATTTTTAAAAACTGAATACAAGATTAGCATGACTAATTTAATAAACAAACTGTCTATTTTAGAACCTCATACCTACTCTGCCAGCCCCTATCACCACAATTTTCTCCTCTCAGTTTTCTAATTTTCTCTTCCTTAACAAATTACTCATATCTCCCTCATTTTCCAAAAAGAATTGTCACAATGTCTATTTCTAAAGTGGTTTCTTCCACTTTTTATTAAGTTCATTAAAGTGATCACGGCATTTACATGAGTGGTATCGTAGCTTAAGGCCAAACTTAAACAGGCCTGCCTATGCCACACTAAAGTCTTCCAAAATTATTTATGGTAAGACATAAAGAGAGTTCTGAGAAGCTGCCAAGAAAGAAAAGTAACACAACTGAAAAATAAAGAATAAAAAAAACTACTCAGCATTTCTTTAACAATTTTTTAAAACTGTAAATTACATAATCAAATCTTTGAAAAATTTGGGGGAGAAAAAGCCGATGTTCTTTGTATGTTATTAAGTAAAAGGTTAAAATTCACTCTAGTGAACTCAACATAAGGGACTAAACAAATAGGAAAAACAAACTCCCTCCCTACAAAATACACTCATTTCATATACTGATTGAAAGCATTTATACATTGATAAGAAATCAAACAGAGCTAGGTCCAAATGTTCCCGACACTTACTACTTATATCATTTATTTCTGCAAGCTTTGCTTTCCTCCTCTGTAAAGGGAAGATAATAATCTAAACTCACTGATTTATTGTGATGATTATATGATAATACCATCTGTAAAAGCATTTAGCATTATGCTTGGTATTTAATAAAGATTTCATAAATGAGTCCTCAATTTTAGGATGTTTTTAATATTTTAATATTTCTGATAGAAGGGTAACATTTTACAAGTCAAGTGAAATTTCATGTGGTAGTATTTAAATCAATAAAAGGTTCTTAAAATCAATTAACTTATTACAATGATGTAAATACCAGACTCTGGCTTATTTGTTATTCCCCAGGATCTCAACAACAGTATGTGTACAAATTAGGTAGATTTATTTATTAGATACTCAGGAAATGCTCAATAAAACTTCATTTCTTAAATAAGATAATTAACAGAGCTGAACAAAAAGCAGAGCTGAAAAGGCTAGCACAGATTCTTGTCATATTCTTTGGTTATTTATTGGTTAGTCTAGTCAATGGTGACTTGTTTCTCAAACCGGAGATAGCTGTACATAGTGTTCACCCTTCTTCTCTCTGATGGGGATTATCAAGCAGGCCTGCCACTTGGTTGCCCCTGGAATGCAACTTACTGCAAGGAGGAATTGGTCATGGGCACTGAGAACAACAGTGGCAGAAAAGATCAAAGCTCGGTTTGTCAGTAGTATGCCTCAACAATAACAGGAGTTAAAAAATAGATCTCTACTACGGAGACCAACATATTGTAAATAAATACCACAACTAACAGCCATCGTCTCATAAAGATACGATTCCAAGAAAGGAAAAACGTTTTCTCTTTATCATGAGAACTCAGGATTAACTTTCTTTACAACTTTCTTATATCTGCTAATGTACATCTGCTGTTGTACATTACATCCCTAAGGAGGAGTTTTTAAAGATCAAAAAGAAATATTAAAAGAGATTTCTTTTAAAAATAAAATACTCTAAAGTACAAAGAACTACACTGGACCAAGAAAAATGACACAAAATAGCTCAAACCCTCATGAAAACTCAAAGTACCAGAAACAGCAAATATGTGAGTTAATAAAAGACTAATGTTTTCTCCTTTTTAACCCTTTTAAAAACACATAAGACTGTATAAAGCAATAATTATAATATTGTGCTGGTCATAATAGATGTGTAATGTACCGGACTATAATAGCACAAAGAGGGGAAGAAGGAAAGAAAGTATACTAGAGTTAAAATTTCTATACTTTACAGGTATTAATTTAGTATTCCCATAAAGCAGATTTTGACAAAATGCATATTTCAATCCCTAGAATAATCACTCAAATTTTTTAATCCCAAAAACACAGTTTAAAGAAAATCAACAAAGGAAAATGATACACAATACAAAGAAAGGCAGAAAAGAAGAACCAGAGGAATAAAAAGACAGATATATAAAAAAGTAATATCAAAATGTCAGATGTTAACCTAATCATATCATTAGCAACATTAAATGTGAATGGATTAACTATCCAATCAAAAGGCAAAAAAGGTTGAACACCTTAATATATGTACACAGTTGACCCCTGAACAACATGGGGATTAGGAACATGGACCCCAGAGCACTTGAGATGCACATGTAACTTTTGACTCCTCTAAAACTTAACTACAGTTGTCCCCTGGTATTCCGGGACGACCTAGATACCCAAATCTGCAGATGCTAACGTCCCTTTAAAAAATGGCACAGAACAATGCCTATCGTCTACCCCCCACATCTTTAGACTCCCAGCAACCATGATCGAAAACACTGTTTCTGAGCTGCAGTTGGATGCAAAACCCAGGGAACACTGATGGCCAAATGTATATTTACTGAAAAGAAAAAATCCAGGTATTAAGTGGACCTGCACAGTTCAAACCCATGTTGTTCAAGAGTCAACTGTTTATAAAAGATAAAGCTTGTTAGTAAGATTCAACTATGTTGTCTATAAGAGACATACTTTATATTCAAAGGTACAAATTTGTTTAAAGTAAAAGGGTACAGCCAAAAGTAACCAAAAGAGAGATGGAGTGGTTCTATAATACAAAACATACTTCAAGAAAACATATTACTAGAGGAAAAGAAGCATATTTTATGACAAAGGGTCAAATCATCAGGAGAACAGAATTATAAACATACATGCATGTAAAAACCAGGGGGCAAAATGAAGTAATCTTTGACAGAACCGAAGAAATGGACAATTCAAAAATAACAATCTAAGAACTCAACATCCTATTCTCATTAAAAGACAGAACAAGAAGACAGAAATCATTAAGAAACTGGAAATTTGAACATTATCAACCACTTTAACATAGCATCCACAGAAGACTCCATTCAACAATAAGAGAATACACATTCTTCCAATTATACACGAAACTTTCTCTAGAAAAGACGACATGCTAAGTCACAGAAAAAGTGTTAATTTAAAAGACTGAGGTTACAGAAAGTACATTCCCTAGTAACAGTGGAATTCATTGAGAAATTAACTACACAAAAAATTTGGGAGTTCCACAAATGAGAATTTTCTCAATTCTAAATACTTCCTGAATGTTTTCTAAATAAGCAATGAGTCAAAGAAGAAATCACAAGAACATTTTTTAAATATTTTGAGGTAGAAAAAAAATACAACATACAAAAGCTTATGAGGAAAAAGTTTATGGGATGCCACCAAACGACTGCTTCGGGAACATTCCATAAATTTACCCCTGAATGCCTGTTTTAGAAAGAAGATAGCTCTCATAAGAATAATCTAAGCTTTGACCTTAAGAAACTAGCAAAAGAATAGCAAACTAAATCCAGAACAAGCATAAAAAAGAAAATAAAAATATTAGGGTAGGAATCCATGAAATACAAAAGAAAAACAATAGAGAAAAAAATCAATAAATTTAAATATGGGTTCTATCACAAGATCCACAAACTTGACAAATCTTTAGCTAGACAGGCCAAGAAAAAAAAGAGAAAAGACACAAATTGGGAAACTTGTAAATAAATTTATTAATAAAAAGAGTGATATCACTGTTGACCCTACAGAAATTAAAAGGATTATAAAGAGATGCCATGAATACAACTCAGACGAATCTCAGAAACAAATTACCAAACTGACTCAAGAAGAAATAAAAATCTGAAGACCTAGAACTAAGGAAATAATAATTTTTTAAAGATTTTATTTATTTATTTTTAGAAAGAGGGGAAGAGAGGGAGAAGGAGAGAGAGAAACATCTACATGTGGTTGCTTCTCACGTGGCCCCCACCAGGGACCTGGCCTGCAACCCAGGCATGTGCCCTGACTGGGAATCAAACCGGCGACCCTTTGGTTTGCAACCCACACTTAACCCACTGAGCTACACCAGTCAGGGCAGGAAATAATAATTTAAAATCTTCCCATAAAGAAATCTCCATGCCCAGATGACTTCACCGATGACTTCTACCGAGTATTTACAGGAGAAATAGTATCAACCCATCACACACTTTCCCAGATAATAGCAGAGACAACACTTCTCAACCAGTAAAACACTGATACCAAAGCCAGAAAAATCACAGGAAAGGTAAACTAGAGACCTATATCTCTCATGAACAAAGACATAAAAATCCTCAATAGAATATTATTGAACTGAATCCAGTACATCTAAAATTGAATTAATTGTTCATAAAATAAAAAACAAAACTACATGATTGGCTCAATAGATAAAGAAAAAGCATTGGACAAAATCCAATACTCAGTCATGGTAAAAATTATGAAGAACTAGTAACAGAAGGGAACTTCCTTAGCCTGATAAAAGGTCTCTCACAGAACGCTACAGCCAAGATCATGCTTGATGAGAAAAGAAATTAATGCTTTCACCCAAAGATCAGGAACCTTGGCTTGTTTCTACTCAGTACTATACCAGAAGATCTAGTCCGTCTATCAAACAAAAAAGGAAGGCATCCAGCTCCTTCGAGAAAACACCAAATGGGGAATGACATGGGTGCTGAGGAGAGGCCCAGAAGCACTCGAAGCTCCAGAAGCCCCGGAAGGGGAGGCCACGGTGCCTTCCTGGAAGGCCTGGGCAGCAGCTTCAGAAGCCATAGAGCTGGCAAAGGCAAAGCTGAGGAGTAAACCCCCTTGCCAACCTGGGTCACCTGTCAAGGACATAAAAATCAAGTCCCTGCAGATCTATCTCTTCTCCCTGACCATCAAGGAATCTGGGATCATTGATTTTTCCCCCTGGGGAAATGCCTCAAAGATGAGATTCTAAAGATTATTCTGGTGCAAAAGCAGACACACGCTGGCCAGTGGATCTGGTTCAAGGCACGTCACCATCGGGGATTACAATTTACATGGCTGTTTGGGTATTAGGTATCCCAAGGAGTCAACCACTGCCATCCGTGGGGCCATCATCCTGGCCAAGCTCTCCACTGACCCACGTGGTGAAGCTACCGGGTGAATAATACTGGCAAGCCCCATACCTCCCTTGCAAGGTGACTGGCCCTATATAGGGCTGGCTCTGTGCTGATGCATTTCAGCCTTCTGTAGCCAAGAAGAGGCTGATGGCGGCTGGTTGTGACAACTGCTACACCTCTGCCAGAAGCTGCACTCTAGGAAACTTCACCGAGGCTAACTCTGATGTCATCTGCAAGGACTACTCCCAGCCTCTGGAAAGAGACCATATTCATCAAGTGCCCATATCAGGAATCCAGTGTGGCCACCATACAGTTTTATACAAGAATAACAAAGTGAACAGATAGGTAGATAGATATGGAAGGAATCCAGACTGTAAATGGAGAAGTAAAACTGTCATTATTCACAGATGACATGATTCTATATGTAGAAAATGCAAAAGAATTGTTTTAAAAGCCTCCCAGACGTAATTAATTTAGCAAGTTTGCAGGATATAAGATCAATATACAGACATAAATCACATTTCTATACACTAGCAATGAAAGCTACAAAAATGTATACAGTCAACTAATATTATACAAAGGAGCCAAAAATGGAGAAAAGATAGTCTCTTGAATAAGGGGTACTGGGAATATTAGCTATTCAAAGGTAAAAAAAAAAGAAAGAAAGAAATTAGACCCTTACCTCATACCACTTACAAAAATTAACTCAAAATGAATGGAATACTTAAATGTAAGACCTGGAACTATAAAACTCCTAAAAGAAAACACAGGGGGAATAGCTCCTTGACATGAGTATTGAAACAGATTTTGGATATGACACCTAAAGCATAAGCAACAAATAATAAATAAATAATTGGGACTACGTCAAACTAAAAAGCTTCTGCACAGCAAAGGAAATGATAAAAAAAAATGAAAAAGCAACCCATGAAATGGGAGAAAATATTTTAAAATCACATATTTAATAAGGGCTTAATATCCAAAATGTACAATAAACTCACATAAATTAATAGCAAAAATAAATAAATAATAATCCAACTAAGAAACGGGCAATGTACCTGAATAGATGTTTCTCCAAAGAAGATATTCAAAGTGCCAACAGGCACATGAAAGGTGCTCAACATCACTAATCACTAGGGAAATGCACATTGCAAAATCACATTGTGCCCATCAGAATGGCTATCAAGAAAAAGACAAAAAATAACAAAAACTAGTGAGGATGTAGATAAAAGAGAACCCTTGTACACCATCGATGGGAATTTAATTAGTATAAACAGTACTAAAAACTGTGGAGGTTCCTCAAAAAAATTAAAATTCCAGCAATTCCACTTCTGGGTATAATACTCAATGAAACAAAATCATCACGTCAAAGAGACACTTGCACCCCCATTCGCTACAGCACTATTTACAATAGCCAAGACATGGAAACCACCAATGTGTCCATGGGAAGATGAACAGATAATGAAATGTAATGTGTGTGTTGTACACACACACACACACACACACACACACACACAGGAATACTATTTAACCACAAAAAAGGATGTCCTGTCATCTGCAACAACTTGGATGAACCTCAAGGGCATTATAATAAATAAGTCTGAAAGAGAAAGACAAATATTGCATGATCTCACTTATATGTGGAATATTTTTAAAAATATAAAAATTGTAATTAATTAAATAACTCATTCACAACACCATAAAAAAAACCGAGAACTTACAACCGTATTTAACAAAAGAGCAGAAGACACCACACACAAAATGGATCATAGAACTAAATGCAACAGTTGAAACAACAAGGGTTATATAATAATCAGTTAATAAAAATGTTTTGACCAGTTACCAGGAACCTAATTTCTGTATTTCGCCTGAGAGCAATGGCTCACTTTTCACTACTTCAGTGCATGCAACAACTTTACAGAATTAACTACCACAAATAATAATAATCTACTATACACTATGAAAAGTGCTCTCACTAGTAAAGAAAAAATGCAATTAATACAAGTAAAATATACTTTAAGATTCCCAAATAGATTATCTTTTCTTAATTTAATATTTAAAAAATGGTAGGTAAAATATGCAGAAATGCTATGTGTGTATGATGGCGGAAATTAATAAAATCACTCCATAAAACAAAGATTGGCTTTAAAATTTCTATGCACCGTGATATATAAATCATGCTTCTAGTAATTCTAAAGTTGTAATCAAAGATGTTGATTCACACAAGCTCCTGTTTATTCCAACAATGTTTATAAGAATAAAAAATTACAACTTTAAAAATCTTTCACAATAGGGCAGTATGGTTAAAAAATATTGTTCAACATTCAGATTTATTACATTTCTATTTAAGAGCACAGCTGCTTGATCTTACACTTTTCTTTAACTTCTCTTTTTTTTCTTACACTTTACCTCTCCCCTTTATCATGTACTTTCCTACTAGACTAAATGTATTTGCTCTTTCTGTGTCTGTAGGGTTTAAAGGATATACAAACATCAAAATTTTAATAACCTTTACATTTTAAAACCATGTAACATCCTATTTTAAGATTATTATCAATGTCACAAATAAGAGAGTATTTTCTGACACCCCATGTAAAGGTAAGAAGTTAACATGGTTTTACCCCTGCCTGCCCTTCTTTCTTATCTAACCATCCCACTACCAGTTCTTGTTTTTTATTGATAAAACCTGGAATTTTAGATATTATGCCCTTTCATTTTTATGTTCTATTCCAAAATATCTCAGTTGCATTTAGTTTTAAAAGCATATTAAAAGCAATTACTAGATTTAACTCCTTAGTTAACTGATTTTATTCACAAATATTTAATTATCTGCCTTTCCCACTCTGGATCTTTAGTCTAATTCATCTATATTAATCTTCTGAAGTATATCAATTAAGTTTTTAAGAAGAAGCAATGTAAAAGACACATTTGACTCCTTGTATATTAAGAATGTCTTCCTTCAGCAACACAGGAACAACTTCTGGATCAACTTCCATGTCTCAAATCTTTTCTTCCATTGTTTTCATCTCTGCTTCTCCAAATTGTGGGACAATTTCAAGGTTATTTCCCATTTCATTGCTTTGTTGTTGTTGTTGTTGTTGTTGTTTTGTCATCTATCTAGTTGTCAGTGATTATACTGTATTTTAAATTGAATAATCATGTTATTATCATTGTTTTTACTGATCTTGAATGTATTCTTTCATGCTACTTACTCTTTTCATACATGTGTCCTTTTGAACTTTGATTAATCTTTTTCTCCTGTACCTTACAAGAAATTACAGGAAGATATCTGCTCTGATTCTTTAATATGGGTCATCCATTTGAATTGTAGTATCTTTTCATGTGCCATTATTTTTTTCTACCATCTTGTGTTCCAGTGGGAGGTTTGTACTTCACTGGAAGTTGAGACCAATTCTTTTACAGCCTGCAAATTACTGGTCCAAGCTTTCAGCTCCAGAAGAAGGAAGGTGAATAAATTTTGAATGTATTACAGCTTCACTTTATTTCCAAAATCAAATCACAGGGAAGGGTGAGGATCTGAAGCCAGTGATAATAGCAGCATATTCATGTGTTTCTTTTGCATGTTTCTGGTAGCACCAAGAAGTATGCTGCTAGAGTGGTCCTGCTTGTTCTCTGGCACCACGATGCCATTCATAGTTGGCTTTAACTATACCTCTGATCTTTGTATAACACACTCAGTCAGTTCAATCATGCCAAGCATGGTTGCCATAATATGTGTGTCCTTCATTGTATGGTGTATTTCCCAGAGATGCTAATAGAATCTAGATGAGGCCTACCTTCCACCCTATCCCACCTCCTCCTCATCACCCTCACCTCCAGCCATACCTGGAGTTGTGGTTATTGTTGATTTGGGTAAATCTCTTCGAGTTGCTTCTTTGAGAAGCAGATTCTTCACAAACTCAGTAGGTGACCAACATGTCACTCTGCCTGGGTCTGAGGGGTTTCCTGGAACCCAGGCAAACAAGGATGTGTGATGATGCAACAGCTTAGTCAGATTGGGATGTTCTTTCATCTCAAAGCGTGGAGAATTCATCAAGGTTGCTGGTATGTGGTTCTCATCTCTTCCTAAGTCTCTAGTACTGATGTAAAATCCCCCTGTTTATAGCACATGCTTCAACAACCATTAACTTGATAATAACGATACATCTATATCTTCCTCTGAAACTGCTCTGCTGAACTGCAGGCTCATAAAGCCAAAGGTCTCTAGACTTTGTCACCACAGTTTTCCTGTAAACAACTCAAATGCAAACAGGTCCAAAGTTGAACTCAAACTTATTCTTTTCCTATGTTGGAAGGGGAGGGGAAGGGAGGGGGAAGGGGGAAGGAAGGGGAGGGGGAGAAAAGTTAATCTATCCCCTCTTGCAGAATTTCCTATCTCAATGAATGACACTTCCACCTAACCAACCATTTAAAGCAGAAACCTAGGAATCATCCTAGATGCCTTCAGAAAGCCACAATGGGTTCATTAGGGTTGGGACATAGTACACAAAGGGTAAAAGTGGTCAGAACATGTTTAAAAGTAGGTAAGGAAATTAGAGCATTTAAGTCACAATAAAAGATTCTGTACTTTTTCCTAAAAGCGATGATGATGCACTGGAGGATTTAAAAAGGTAAAGTAATCTTTAAACCATTGCGTGCACAACTACCAAAATGGTATTGCTAAAAGACAAATCCAACCATGTCAATTTACTACCTGAAATGACTCCTAATGCTTTTCAAGATGAAATTCAAATGCCTTATCTTAGAATATCAGACTTTCTATGATCTGGCTTCTGCCCATCTTTCTAGACTTGCCTCCACCATTTTGTCACATTTCCTGCTGTTGCTGAATTACACTGAAAAAGTGTTCTTCAATAACCTGAACTTGAAAACCTGACTTTCATAATTAGGAATTATAATTTTCCAGAGAGGGCTTTTATATGCCTCCTAGTTTTTAACATTTATTATTTTTCTTCAGTGTCTATCAAGACAGGTTAAAAGAGTATATTTACAGCCTTGATACTTACGTTAAAGTCAATTAGTCATATACATGTGCCATATTTCTGAACTCTATTCTGTTCCACTGAAGTCTATCTATTCTTAGATTTAGTACCTCATTGCTTTAATTATTCCAACTCTATGGTATGTCTTGCAATCACGTAGGAAGCTGTCATATGTTTTTGTCATCTTACAAAATCAATTGAGTTAATTTTTTATTTAATACGCACCCACAATACTTCCTTTGGGAATCTTTGTTGAGACTGTGTTGAATTTATAGACTAGTTTAAGGAGAACTACCATCCTAATAATATATCAACAATTTTTTTCTTAAAAGATAAATATTGTAGTTTTCCCCCATTGCAAATGGAGAAAAAGTCTCTATTTCATCTCACAAAGCACATGAGTATTAAAAGTAATGTACTTTCTGCAGGGATAATGTTTAGGAGGCATAACTAATTCATGTTAGGAAATGCATATGAGAGCCTTGAATTATCTATGCCCAGAAACAACTGATACACTTAAAACTATCTTCCACAGCTTATATGAAAGATTGTTTGGAACAAGATATACAAATATAGAGTAATTAAGTATATACTATAAATTCCTGTTGTTTCTTTTCTAAGGAAGTGGGGCAGAAATGAATCTTTGAAGTTCATCACCAAAACTGTATTGTTCAAGTGAGTTTTCAATTAAGGAAAATAAAGACTTAGAACAGCAACTATACAGCTTTTCCCAGAACTGAATGTTAAGACTCTTTTTAACTTTTGTGTGTTAGATTTCTTTGGAGAATTTAACATATCTAAGATTATGGGTATTGTCCTGTAAGGCCAATTGCTGATCAATTAGCTTACCCCTTCCAAGACCAATTTGTATCCTTAAACTGTTTGAATGGTATTTTGGCAAATGCACTGACTGGTATTCATCTCAAAAGGAATTCAAAAAGTGTGGAAGTTTAAGGACAAGTCCATTACCACTGGAAGAGTGGCCAAAAGCTCATGCCTTGCTGACAAATGATCGAAAGCACTATATTCACAAAGAATAGCACAAATTATTATTCTATAATAAAGAATATCATGTACTATATACCTAATAAGTGTGAGGCTGTGCCCTGCTACAATGCTCTTATCAAATGCAAAAGTTAAAATGGTGATGTTTAAAGAAGACCATTTAAACGACATAGAGCTTACACCTTCCCTGGGTATTCTAAGATCTATCCTTATTTTAAGGGCAAGATTTAGCTTTTTTTAATAACAATAGCTTTGTAGAATTACCTTTACTAAATTATGCCCCTCAATTTTAAACAAAGACCATCATGAAAAAGTAATATGAAATTAACACACACATAAAAATTGTAAATAATACCCAATACAGCACTAATGATTCCATATGAAAAATTCTTCTTAAATTTAATATGATGAAAGCCTTCTCTTGAAAAGAACTCTTAAGTTTCCACCTTTCCAACAGTGTCTGCGGGTAACTCATTTTACTCTAACTCCTGAAAAACACACATGTAACTTATCTTTAAATTCTTATTACAAAATAAAGCAAATACAGAAAAAATCAAACAAGACAAATATATAACTTAATGAGTTACTATATGGCAAACCCTGTAAACTTCACCCAGATCAAGAAAGAATTTTGCCAAGAACCTCAGAAGGCCCTTCATGGGCCCTGCCCATGTCCGTCCCTCTCCACAATAGTAACCATTATTATGACTTTATGGTAGTAGAACCATAAACCTTTCTTGACAGTTTTACTACCCAAGTGTGCATCCATAGAAAACAGTTTAGTCTTGGCCACCTGTTTGTTTCATTTGCTATGTATTTTAAGTCTCTTTCTTTTGTTAAGACTTTTCTTAAGAGCAGTTTTAATTTCACAGCAAAATTGAAGAGAAGGTAAAGAAATTTCCCACATATCTCCAGCCCCCAAACATGTACAGTCTTCACCCTTATCAACATCCCCACCAGAATGGTACTTTTGTTACACCGGAGAACCCATTCTGTCCCATCATAATTCCCCGGAGTCCAGAGATTACCTTAGGTATCACTTTGGTGCTGTATATTCTATGAATTTAGACAAATGAATAAAAACACATATCCATCATTATAGCATCACAGAGTATTTTCACTGCCCCAAAATCCTCTGTACTCTGCTTATTCATCCCTCCCTCCACTACCCTTTCAGTCTCTTTTAATCTATAGGTTCCCTCATGACCTTTTACAGTTGATCTGTTGAAGGACCTGGGATACCTGGACTTGTATGTCCAGATGTGCTGATGTACACTCATGGCATATTTCAGTATGTCTCTCTGCCTTCTGTTCTACCTGCAAATTTTCTGAAAATGGCAAGTCTGATCAGACTCATGAGGATTCTAGCTATATCATTTCCTTTTCATTGAACTGAAATAGTTTTCCCATATCTATTATTTTGTTAGCTACCTCTAGGTTCATATAGAAAAGGGTAGATAAATTGTTTTGAGTCTTTCTCTTTGTTATCAATGTTCCAGATGATGAATTGTTCCCTATATATCCTCGGAAAGTGACCACTTCCTTTTTAAAATATCATTATAAATTCAAGGGCTTAAACATACTTGATGAGTTTCTATCAATCTTTGACCAGTGAGAGGCTTCTTAAGTAATTTCTCCAGGTCACAGGTGGCAAACACAAAGCCCATGGGCTGAATCCAGCCCTCCACCTTGTTTTATCCAGCCCAGCACCTTGTTTCTACCTGATGGCAGCGCGGAGCTCTCGCTTAACTGTTAAGGAGTAGTTATATTTACACAGTCCTAAAATTATATTTGGTCCTTTGAAGGCAACCGTGAGGTTGATGCGGCCCCTGTGAAAATGAGCTTGACACTCCTGCTCTAGGCTTTCTGAAATGACCCTAGTAGTCTATGGTAACTTCTTTTGCTGTTTGATCTGACAATGTTCCATCTTATATTATACATTTCTTGCCAGAGACTTAGAATCAGCTATTTAACTTTAAGGTATGGTTTCTTTTTAGGTGGAATGGTTTTTTCAGTATTATAACCTGATGGTTTTTGCTCCTCTAGGCCTCTTCAGTATAAAAGTACAAACATATATTTGTTTGTATTTATTTTTGTAATATGAAATACCTAATGAGTTCATGTCAGTATTTTTAATATAAACTGAGAATCATCAGTTTCTCCTAACCTCTGTGGTATTACATCTGTATTTCCCTTCTCCACACCAAGAATCCTTCATAGGCAAGGGCAACAGAATTAATATATCTGATAATTACTCACTTACTTGATGATGCAACATTATAAATAGTCTTAAAAAACTCAGAACAAATAGTAATTAATACAGATACAGCAATGTAGTTACTATAGAATTTAACAAAATTTTTGCATGTAGTTCTTATATTCTCACTTTAACCCTTTATAGTGGTACTTTATGTTATCTAAACATATCTTCATTATGTATTATACACTCTCAGTTTTAACCATACTTTAGTTTTCATACTGTAAGAAATTATACTTTTCAGTTCCGGCCAACATGGAGGTGTAGGTAGAAACCCTTCACTTCCTCGAACAACCAGGAGAAAAACAACCAATCTAAAATCAATAAACAACCAGAAGGGCCAGAAAATCAAACTGCATTGAATTCTGACAACCATGGAATTAAAGAAACAGTCAAACAGAACAACCAGATCGGTAAAGCAGTAGACAGAGAGAAACCAAGGCAGTGCCTCAGCCCAGCAAGGAGGTCTGCCCTGCCTGGGTGAATACCAAAGGCCCTGCCCCCTTACAACTTATCAGGGGCTCCAAGCAAAGAAAGAGCGCCAAAATGAAAGAACAGAGCCAAACCTCAGAAAGAGAGCTAACAGAGGAGGATATAGCCATCCTATCTGATGGAGAATTTAAAGCCCTGGTAATCAAAATGCTCATGGAACTGATAGAGCTTGGTTGAAAAATGAAAGAACAAATGAAAAATTCCCAAAAGGAAATAAAGCAAGATATTCAGGGAACCAACAGTGACAGGAAGGAAACCAGGACTCAAATCAACAATTTGGAACAAAAGAAAGAAATAAACATCCAACTGGAACAGAAAGAAGAAACAAGAATTCAAAAAAGTGAAGAGAGTCTTACAAACCTCTGGGACAACATGAAACATTCCAATATCTGAATTATAAGGGTGCCAGAAGGAGAACAAAAGCAAGAAGTTGACGACTTACTTGAACAAGTAATGAAGGAAAACTTCCCCAATCTGGCGAAGGAAATAAGACTTTTAAGAAGTCCAATAAGCCCAGGGAGTCCCAAAGAGGTTGGACCCAAAGAGGAACACACCAAGGCACATCATCATTAAGTTACCCAAGATTAAAGACAAAGAGGGAATCTCAAAAGCAGCAAGAGAAAAGGAAAAAGTTACCTACAAAGGTGTGCCCATAAGACTGTCAGCTGATTTCTCAAAAGAAACCTCATAGGCAAGAAGGAGCTGGAAAGAAGTACTGAACATCATGGGAGGCAAGGACCTACATCCAAGATTTCTCTATACAGCAAAGCTATCATTTAGAATGGAACGGCAGATAAAGTGCTTCCCAGATAAGATCAAGTTAAAGGAATTCATCATCACCAAACCATTACTATATGAAATGTTAAAGGGACTTATCTAAGAAAAGGAAGATCAAAAATATGAACAGTAGCCCTGGCTGGCGTAGCTCAGTGGATTGAGTGCGGGCTGCGAACCAAAGCATCACAGGTTTGATTCCCAGTCAGGGTACATGCCTGGGTTTCAGGCCACAGCCCCCAGCAACTGCACATTGATGTTTCTCTCTCTCTCTTTTTCTCCCTCCCTTCCCTCTCTAAAAATAAATAAATAAAATCTTTAAATTAAAAAAAAAAACATTTCTGTTAAAAAAAATATGAACAGTAAAATGACAACAAACTCACAACTATCAACAGATGAACCTAAAAAAATAAAAGAAAGAAAAACAATGAAAACAAAAACTAAGCAACTAGAACAGGAACAGAATCAGAGAAATGGAAGTCACACGGAGAGATTTCAGTGGGGAGGGGGAGGGGAGGAATGGGGGGAAAAGGTACAGGGAAGAAACAGCATAATTGGTAGGCATTAAATAGATGGGAAGAGGTCAAAAATGGTATAGGAAACAGAGAACTCAAAGAACTTATATGTATAACCTGTGGACATGAACTAAAGAGAGGGGATGCTGGAGGTTGGAGGGTACAGGGTGAAGGGGGGATAAAGGGGGAAAAATTGGGAAAATTGTAATAGCATAAAAAAATTTAAAAAAGGAATTATATTTTTAATACTCTTCATCAAGACTTCTTTTGATATCTCACTCATCATTTTGGTTGTCTAAAGCTCAGTCACTAGTACATTTTCAGGGTCGAGTCAAGGAAACAGTATTTTTTGACTTGTTATGTGTTGATAATGTTATCTATTGCTTAATATTGAGAGAGTCAGTTTTGCTGGATAAAAATCATTGGCTTACATTTTCTTACTTGAAGTACTATGAAAACACTAACTCCATTTAAGACTGACAGGGAGTGTTGCTGTGAGAAAGTCTGATACTAACCCAATTTCCTTCTGAAGTCACCTACCTTATTCTTAGAGGCCCTGAGATATATTTCCTTTTTCTACAGACTAATTTTACTAGAATATACCTTGATGTTTTTTGCTCTGGCTTACCTTCTCAGGCACACAGTGTTCTCTGTTGTTTCCAAATTGTCTTTTAAAAGACTTTCGTGAACTACAGTTTTTCATATTTGTTCTGTTCTCTTGCTTTGGCTATCTTCCTAAAAGCTTTTTATCTGCTGTTTGTTTGCCTGTCTTCCATATTTGTGACTCTCAAATCCTCTTATCTTTTCACATTCTTTTTGGTCTTTAAATTTTTTTTCCTTTTCAACTTCTATTTTAAAGATCTTTTCTGTTTATTCACTTTTGTGGTCCTGATAGCTTAGCTATCTTCTTTGAAATGAACTGTCTTTATTTACACATTCCAAGATTCTGTCATCTCATTTCTGAGCTCTCTAACTTTAATTTATATTGGCTTTTGACACATAACACTGGTGTGTCAATTACTGATAGTGCATTTTAAAATGGCGGTTTGATCTGTTTTATGATCATATCTTACTAGGGAGTTTCCTATTAAGGCATTATTCTGTTCATCATTGTTTTTTTTTTCTTCAGCTCTACTGAGATATAATTCATAAATAAAATTGAAAGACACTGAGGTGTATATAGTGATAATATATACATACAAATTGTGAAAGGATTCCCCCATATAGTTAAAACATCACATTTCACAAATTTTATTTTGATTTTCTTTTTCAGGTTTTTTTTTTAAACCTCACCAAGGACATGCTTATTGACTTTAGAGAGAGGGCACGGGAGGGAGAAAGAGAGGGAGAGAAACATCAGTGTGAGAGGTGAACAATGACTGGCTGCCATCTGCACGCGTCCCAACTAGGAACTGAACCCGCAACATTGGCATGTGCTCTGACTAGAAATCAAACCCATGACCTTATGGGTTACAGGAGGATGCTCCAACAAACTGAGCCACACCGGCTAGCAGGGGTGTCCAACCTTTTGGTGTCTATGGGCCACACTAAAAGAAGAGTTGTCTTGGGCCACACATTAAATACATTGCAACATGTAATCACACACAAAAAATCTCATAATGTTTTAAGTAAATTTATGATTTTGTGTTGAGCCTCATTCATAGCCATCCTGGGATGTATGTGGCCCATGAGCTTAAAGCTGGACACCTGTGGCAGAACTTTTGGCGGGAGGGGGTGATGGTGAGAACACTTAAGTTTGACTCTCTTAAGAAACGTGAATTACATAAAGCAGTTATCAACTATAGTTACAATGTTATACATGGACGGGCAAAACACAGGTTAACAATAATACATAATACAATAATTAGTAAAATTCATAACACTCTAATGTTGTAATAGTGGTGGGCAAATCACTTTACAAATCTAGTATTTATAACTGTTAAAAGATAAAAGTAGTAAAAACAACTACAATGTGTTAGTGAATATACAAGGAAAAAGATGTAAATTGTGACATCAGAAACACTAACATGGAGGGGAGAGTAAAAATGTAGAGCTTAAGCATACATTCAAAGTTAAGTTGTTGTTACCTTAAAATGCTGCTATAGATAAGATGTTCTTTATATGGGATTTATCTTAAATGGGATTTACCTTGATACTTGTTTCTCATGTTTATGTAAAATGAGGTTCAAGCTAGTTTTCTAACTTTACATACTTCAGTCTTCTGTTGTTTTCATGCAATATTAAAAACCATGGTAGCTTCCTTTGTAAGATCTCCCAGCTGTTCTTCTGTCCATATTTATCGGAACCTTCTCTTTCCTTCCCTTTAATTTTCCCCTTTCTTCTCAATTTTGATGATACCATTCTATTCAATTTTGTTCTACTCAGTGAGGTACGCTGTTGGGGAAGGGAACTCTAGCAGGCCACTTCAAGAATTCTTCGGAGCCAGACTGCTCTACCCTCTTCTGTCTTCACCGTGGACACACTGTACTTGCCTGGTATCGGAGTGGGCAACCCCCACCCTCTCATTTCAGCTGCTGCTCTTAATATAGTCCATCACATTGTCTAGTAAATAGCTGAGGCTATTTTGGAGGTCTCCTGCATTTAAGTTCAATGAACACCTCATATATATTCTCTCATGCTCTCTCATTCTCCCCTTCTCCCCTCCCCCCCGCCCATCCTTACTCTTACACAGGTAATAACACTATGGAGGTCTTGTGACTGTTAGTAGTCTGCCTACTCACTTGCTTGTATTTCTGGATGCCTGAGATTAGTTTTAGGGTATGTTTTTAGATTTGCTATGTAGCTTCACTGGTTCTTGTGAGGGTATCCCAAGGGAGTCAAAAAAATTATGACATGGCCATATTCAATTTCTAGTGTCCCTCTCAAAGTCAAATTTGAAGTTAAACACAATTATGTTTTTATGTTCATCATATACTTATTACTTTTTTGACATTTTATTTCTAATTATTTTTCAAACATCTTGATGTAAGTCATTTCACTCATTTTTGAAACAAGGCCCAAAATACACTATTCCATTACTACAAAAAAATTTATTTTAATAAACTCTTGAACTCTTTCTGGTTTTTAATACTTTTAAATGCTTCCTGATTCATCACTCAGATAACTTACAAATGCTTACCCTTTGATAAATTCTTTTGACTCTACCTAAGGCTCCCTAGGTTCCTGTTGAAGCCTTAGAATAAGACCACTAGAAATCCAAATAATCACTCAAACATGCTATCATAAATAGTGCCTTTAAAAATCTGAATATGATCTGAGTAGAAATTCCATGTTTATGTATTATAACTGTCCTCCTTGAATACTGGGGTGTAACATGCAGTAATATACATGCAGTAGGTTTTGTCCTACCCCAGGAATCAGCAAACTGCAGCCCACTGGCTCACTATATATGCTGAAAATAAAGTTTTACTGGAACACAGCCACGCCTATGCCCTATTGTATTATCTATAATTGCCTTCACACCACAACAGCAGAGGTAAGTAGTTGCAACAGAGGTTGTAAATGACCCACAAAGCCTAAGATATTTACTATCTGGCCCCTTTCAGAAAAAGTTTGCCGACCACTGTCCTAATCTAGAGATTTACCAAATAAGTTTCCATAAGCAGTAACTATAGGTCCTACAGGTAATTCTGAGTAGGATGACTTTTTGTTGTCTTGGGTGTCCAGCACATCGTAAAATGTAGCGTCCCTGGCCCTAGAGAAACTAAAATGCTAGTAGAACTCCCGGTCCTCACGCTAAACAAAACTCCCCACACATTTCCAACTCTTGGAGAGAGTACAAGTCCTATCTCTGGTTGAGAACCACTGAAGAAGTAAATTAGCTCAGAGTAAAGAAAAAGAAAATATAGTTCATAAATTCTAAATGCTACCAACATAAATGAGAAATATACAGTTACCTCTTTTTAAAATTTTTTTATTTATTTGTTGTTCAATTACATATTTACCTTCTAAAAGCAAACTGAAAGTGTGTTCTTCTTTTCCTTTGACACTTAGCAATACACTAATTTCTTCTTTAAGAAATTAGGCTTTATAATTTGATTACTATCTCAAGACACATGGTATTTACTTAAAGTTTAAAAATAAATCTGTAAAGTTAATCTTACCGATTTGTTCCATCCAGATTTGATTTATGGATAAAATTAAGTTTTGCATCTGCCCAATAGAGTTTCCGTTCCTCATAATCCAAAGTCAGTCCATTTGGCCAGTAAATTTCAGTGTTTATTATAATGAAGCGACTTGAACCATCCATTCCAGCACGTTCTATCTTTGGTACTTCTCCCCAGTCTGTCCAGTATATGAATCTAAAAATCATATGAAAATAAACCAATAATATAAGCAGGTTAACAGCAAAGTATCAATATTTCATAATTATCACTATGACATAAAGAAAACTCACGAACACTAAAGTTAAAACACTAAAAATTATCAAAATTTTAATAATCTACCTGGTAATAACTGATTGAGACAAGGATCATACAGGATACAAAAAAATTAGATCAAAGTTTATTGGAAAAAGGACATTTACATGATCTCAATCTATCTCCCCATAGATTAATTATTAATGACAAGGGGAAAAATGGCAACTTTAGAGAAAATAAGATTGTTGGACACCACCTTAACTACATCATTTACGTTAACATCGTTAGTAAGTGAAGAAACAGGCATCATGTATGTAATGCACAGGAAGGACATACCATCTTTTACGTAGATTTCTTAAACAATGTTCCTGCCAAAAAATGCAAAACCTGAACAAATTTATGAAGAAACAGAACCAAAATGAGGAACATTCTGAAAAAACAACTGGCCTTTGAAAATATCAACGTCCTGAAAGTCAAAGAGAGTAATTTCCACTGGAGGAGATTAGAGGAAAATAAAGAAACATGGCAACTACATTAAGTACATGATTCCAGACTAATCAGTTGGGGAAAATGCTATAAAGATACTACTGAGAAACCTATCAAAATTTGAGAGACTGTCAAAATCCCAATATAATAGAAATGTACTAAAGTTAATTTTCTAAATATGATCATTGTACTATGGTTAGAGTATACGGAATTTCATTGTGCTACTTTTGCTTCTACAGATTTGAATTTTTACAAAATAAAAAAAAAAAAATGAAAATCTTAATAGTCTCTTTCCAGAAGGGGAAAACTTTTTTTCTTCATTTAAAGATAAAACTCTTAATACATTATATTTCAATTACAAGCATTTTTTTAAAGTTAAATGAGGTACTATGAACTAGATATGAAGTATTCAATAAATGTGTTTAAACACAATTGAAATTCAGGTATAACTTACTCAAAAAACTGGTGGGGTAGTGATATTGGAATGATTCCACTTATGCACATTGATATTTCATATAAAGTGTTTACTCAAATGCAGGGAGAAGAATAACAGGTGGGGAAAATTTACTTTTTAGTTATAAGGCATTATGTTAACTAACAGCCTTCTACACATTATCTTATGTAAGCCTTACAGCAACATTATGAAATATTATCTCCATCACCTTATTTCATATGAAAAGACTCAGAAAAGTTAACACATTGCCCAAAACCACACAGCTAATAAATGCAGAACAGGAATTCAAAACTGATTCCAACATTTAAGCCACAGGTCAGAGCCTTATTTATAAAAAATAAAAGGTAAAGTACTCCCTAAATTAAGGATAATGATTGGATAATGTCCAGAATGAGGGGAAGAATGATTAGATTCATGTAAAATAAAACTATGTAAGAAGGCAATTTTAGACCATGCTAGAATTTTTTTATTCTTAGAGCAATATAAAGGTACTGAAGGACTTTTAAAACTAGAGGTGAAATGACTAGCTTGGAATGGTGGGGACTGGCTACAGTGTGAAGAAAAGCTCAAAGAAATATAAAAAGAATAGAAAGGCCAGAGCTCCCAAAATGAATCTGTGAACTCAGCAAATAATCTATCCTGAAACCAATGAAAAAACAGAAAAAGATTTTCAAACATAACTAACGTCTCTGAAAACAGATTAAAGGATATACAACAAAATAAGAAGCACTTATTAAAGAAAATCTACCAAATCTCAGCCAAGAAATACAGTATTTCAGCTAGAGGTTACTAGCATCACCATCCACAGCACTGCTGGGTTTGTGGCAGCTACCCCGAGCAGCCACAGCAGGCCATAAAGATTGGCAGCTAACTGGCCCTGAAAGATGGGGCTGAATTTATGTGAAGCACTTAATGAAAAATTCTGTGCCTAGGAATATTGTCAAAAACAAGAGTGCTCTCTCAGTGGCAAACAATCCCAGCAGCAATGGTTGAGGAAGGCAACAAAATGGCACACCAGGCAGAAATTTAATAAGGAGATCCTGGGTAAGAGACAACTAAAGAGGGCCCCCTGAAGCGCACACTCATCCTTGTTGGCCAGGAAGGCTGTGTGCACGCACGAGGCTGCTCTGGCTCAAGAGACACCAGAGAGAACCCTTGAAAATTAGTCTCTGGCTGAATGTGGGGCGAACATTAAAACTTCCAAAATGTGAAAAGAGTCCCCAAACCACAAACAGATTCAAAGAAAAATGATGAAACTGGCTCAAGACATTTAGGTAATCAATCATTAGCAGACCACTAAAATATAGTGATCCAGGGGCAAACCCTAGAAAGTCAGGCATACAAAAATTTTTAAAGAAAAAACAGTAGCCTTCCAGGAAGTGAAACACTTCCTTCAAATATTTTCTTTTGAAAGTCCAAACTGGCCTTCTCTTTTTGACCCAGTCTCTAACTACTTTTTTGTTTTGTTTTTTTGCTGTCTTTTACATGATCCAAAATTTCAGAGTGAAAAAAAAAAAGTTGAGCAGTAACTTCAGAAGCAGACATGAGAGGGAATACATTATAAACAAACACACAAAAAATAGCAAAGGGACAAGCCAGGGAGGCCTCAAAATCCATATATGCTGTAAGGACATCAATTACCTATCTGATACATTATAGGAATTCCCAAATTATTTTCTAAGAAGAATCTTGCCCTTGAGAAATCTCTCAGTTCACTTCTCCAGCTCGCCTTACCTACTTTTACTGAAATGCACTTTGCCTTGATGCTGCAGGGACAAATGCCAAAGAAATCTGTCACTGTGGATGTTGTAAGGGTGTTGTTCATTACATTATATAGCAGCTTCTCTATGAAGACTAATGGGGTAGAAACTGGTTTCATTATCAGGAGTAAAGATGATTTCTCAGCAAATGGCATTTACCTAAGGAACATTAGCTCTTGTAATTGGTATGCTTTATTAAATTGGCTTAGATTATTCCTAAGACCCATTCCAGTTACAAAATTTGTATTTCTATTAACTCTCTTTGCCTTTTATACCCGCCGTTACACCTCATTCCATCTTTCAACATTAGAAAGGGAAAAAAAATACAAACAACATTCAAATCATGGCAAAGATAAGCATGAATCCTATGGCCATTCATTCACAAAATGTTGTGGATATCTGGCATTTTAGCGTGGATATCTAGCATCTAAACTACCTTCCTATGCATGGAGAATCCTCCACTTTATAAGGCAGAACCAGTTTCTGAAACTAAAGAAATCAAAAACACCAGGTACTTACCTTCAAAACCTCCACTGCAATTGGGACAAGGGCAGTAAGATCTGGGTTTTCCTCTCTGACAAACCAAGAAAAGGAGGTGGAGATGGAAGGAAACAAAGGTGGCAGTGCAGCCACAAGGACCACAAGCAACCCATTCTCGTGAGGTTGGGGACAACAGCAAAAGCTAAATAAATCCAGTTTGAATTAGTTCATCCTTCTCTAATCCATCCATCCAGTTTTGCAAGGACACACGACAGCAGTTTTAGGAGTATCTGTTGCCTCAGTCAGTGAGAGAGGATAAACGGTGAATACACCACCTGACAGTGGTGCCTTCACTGTCCCAGGTCTGTGGTATGATTTGGAGCACTGTTCCTGGCTAGATTCCAAGCCTCGTCCTTCTATCATTTAGGAACATCTATGAGTAACCCAATATATGCTTTAAAAACACTTTTTTTTATTAAAGGGATAAATACTTTGTTTTTAAATTAAAGGGATTTCTACAGCTTAAAACTATGAACATTGACACACATTTTAGATCCAAACAGCATCCCAAAGTGTTACTTTAAAAGTTCAAACAAAGTCACTTCAACTCTTTGCCAACAACAGCTTATATCTTAGAACTGCCCGCACCCCCACAGTCTTACAATCGGCATGTTTCAAGTCTCTTCCCTCCTCTCATGAAGGGCCAATGTCAACATTCATCAGAATGATGGGCAGAAAACTGTCAGGCAAATCACATCCTGAACCACTGATCTGTTCACTTACCCAAAACAGTATCTTGATAAAAACTGATATAGAGAACAATTTGTGACAGATTTCATACTTATGTCACCATAAACAGTGACACAATAAGGTGTGAAAGAAAACCAACGGAACTGTTTGCTTCATCCACACCTTTGTAACTTCAAAACCCAATAATCATCCCTACATAATGACCGTGAGATAACCAGTTCTTAAGTATTCAGAAACTAGAATTGTACATGTAATTAACAGTTACAGTATGGTCTGAACGTTTACCCCTTTCAAGAGAAACTCATTAAAAATATCAATAACTTGGGTTCTTCCATCACCAATTCTCATTAAGTTGGTCCAGACTGGGACTTGACATTGTCTAAAAGCTCCCCAAAGAATTCTAATGCACTCAGACAGGGTTTAGAACCAGTGAAAACAAACCTTACTTTTTCTGCACCTGTTTATCCACAGCACTCAGTTTTTGTACAAGTAGCATTAATGTGTTTTAACTCATTAACCAGCTGATCCTAAATATTAACTAATAATTAGCCCCAGGTGGCACTCAGTCCTTAAGGCATGAAAACCGTGTAAGGAAGCAAGGCTCCAAGTAAATTCCACCCACATAATAGACTTCTATACATTCTTCGAACATTTTTTAGTTTGACAAATGGAATTTTAAAAGTTCACAATTACTGCTTAAATTTTACCAAAAGCAAATATACAAAGATCTGTGAGAATAAAAATGAATTTTCAAATTTCTTCTACAACTTTTGAAGCTTTTGACATCCAATTCTTTAAATATGGGCAACCCTCATTTGAGATTTTAATTTGTTAATTCATTCAACACATCATACATAACAGTCTTATTTTTCTTACAAGATATGAGCAAATAGAATATTACAGTAAGCCTCCTTTAAAATATTTTGTCTGCAGTTTAGAAAATGTTGCCAAAATGGTAAAAGAGGGATTAATTACCTAGGAATTTTCATCAAAATATATACAAAACAAATAGTATACAGTTGACCCTTGAACAACATGAGTTTGAACTAGCAGGTTCACCCATATAAAAATTGTTTTTCAAAAAACACATAGAAAAATTACTTAAAAATTTGCACCAATGTTCGAAAAAACACACATAAACCAGATATGTAGAAATACTGAAAAACTTAGGAAATGTTAAGTATTATATGTCATGACTACATAAAATATACATAGGCACTAGTCTATTTTATCATTTACTGCCATAAAATATGCACAAGTCTATCATAAAAAGTTAAAATTACCAAAACATACACAACACTTACAGACTGTTCACGGTACCATTCATGGTCAAGAGGAATGTAAACAAATGTAAAGAAGCCGCATTGGATCGTACGTGCACAAAATTAACTGTAGCACTTATTGTACTACTGTGATAACTTTGCAGCCACCTCCTGATGCTATTGTGGTAAACTCAAGTGTCATGCTAAGTATCTGCTTAAAATCCCATGTGACCCTAGTCATTTTTGAGTGAGTAGCTCATGTCTCCAGTAAATTGTGTATCAGTGAAAAGTGATCTCTTGCAATTCTCCAGTATTTTTTTCATTGTGTTTAGTGCAATACTATAAACCCTGAATAACACCCATATAAAATGCCACCAGTGATGCTAGAAGTGTTCCCAAGAAGCAGAGAAAAATCATGACATTACAAGAAAAACTATGAACTGCTTGATGTGTACTGTAGATTGAGGTCTACAGCTGCAGCTGCCTGACATTTCGAGATAAATGAATCCAGTATAAGAACTGTTGTAAAAAAAAGAAAGAAAAGAAAATAACATTTGTGAAGCTGTTGCTGCAGGAATGCAATAAGGTATAAAAACCTTACACATTTTGTGAAATAACTCTTTACCTCATATTGAAAGTGAAGCTTTTATGTGGGTGCAGGGCTGCTGTAAGAAAGGCATACCTGTATAGTCTAAATGACTGTAGAAAAAGTGAAGTCATTATATGGCAACTTAAAGCAAAACAAGAGGATCTAAAGGTGGAGTACTTAATGCCAGCAACGGGATGGTTGATAAATTTTTTTTGTTAGATAATTTTAAAAGAGGCTTGGCTTTAAAAATGTCAAGATAACAGGACAGTTTGATTTAAAAAAAATTTTTCTTAGATAATGTTAGAAAGGGGTCTGGCTTTCAAAATGTCAAGATAACAGGAAAAGCAGCTTCTGCCAATCAAGAAGCAGTAGACAAGTTCCCAGAGGCCATTAAGAAAATCATTGAGAAAGGATATCTGCCTGAACAGGTTTTTAATGCAGACAAAAGTACCCTATTCTGGTGGTCAAAGGGTGGAGGGGAAGCCACAAAGAACGTTTATTGGTAAGGAAGATAAATGAACACCAGGATTTAATACAGGAAGAGACAGCCTAACTCTACTGTTGAGTGCAAATGCAGTCAGGTTTATGATCAGGGCTGCCTTGTCTGTGAATCTCCAAACCCTTGAGCCTGGAAGGAAAAAAGTAAACACCAGCTGCCAGTCTTTTGGTTGTACAACATGAGACCAGGACAATGGAAACTATTTTACTGCACTGGTTCCATCAATGCTTTGTCCCTGAAGTCAGGGACAAAGTTCTTTTACAGTTCTTTCGACACTGGACAATGTCCCCGGCCACCTAGAACGCTGTGAGTTCACCAAAGGCATCAAAGTGCTCTACTTAACCACAAGCACATCTCTAATTCAACCTCTAGTTCATAAGGACTTTTAGGACTCATTACACACAGTACTGTATGGAAAGAATTGCCAATGCTATGGAAGAGAACCCAGACAGAATATCATTCAAGTCTGGAAGGATTACACGGTTGAAGATGCCATTGTTATGATAGAAAAAGCCATCGAAGACATCAAGCCTGAAACAATGAACTCCTGCTGGAGAAAACTGTGTCCAGATGTTGTGCATGACTTCACAAGATTCACAACAGAGTCAACCAAGGAAATCATGAAAGAGACTATGTGGATATGACAAAAAAAAAAAAAGAAGGTGGAAGGTGAAGGGTTTCAAGATACAAACTTTGGAGAAATTCAAGAGCCAACAGACACGATACCAGAGGAGTTAACAGAAGACGACTTGATGAAGAAGAGTGCTTCCAACCAGGGCAGACTACGAAGAACTCACAGAAGCAGTGCCAGAAAACAAACTGAGATCAGACAATCTGGCCGAAGATTCTGATTACTCAAGTTTGCTTTTCTTTCCTTCTCTTTTTTTTAAAGGTGGTTTCTTTTGTCTTCTTTTCTGACATGGACCCTTCTATAACATGGGCACTGACACTAAAGCAAATGGCAGAAGGATTGGTACCAAACAAGAACATTTTTAGATTAATGAAAAAGCAAAAGTCAGACAGAAATCATTAAGTATTTCCATAAGATTACACCAAGTATGAGTGCCTCTTCTGTCTTTCCTTCTACTTCTTCCCCCTCTTCTACCCCTGAAACAGCAACACCAACCTCTCTTCTTCCTCCTTCTCCTAAGCCTATGCATTGTGAAGACGACAAGGATGAGACCTTTATAATTCACTTCCACGTAATGAGTAGTAAATAATCATCATGGGGTATAGTTAATATAGTTATCTGTCAATATATGTGTATTAATGTGAAAATCCAATAACTATATGGCAAGAACTGTACAAGACATTTTGTGTCGTCATCATCATCATCATCATCATCATTACCTAAGTATTTGTTGTATAGTACCATCATGTGCGAGACGTGTATTGAAGTGGACAGTCAATGCTTCCATAGGCACAGGTGAATGATATTTCATATCAAACTAATAATGTGTCCTTTTAATATAGGGCTTGGTGATGATGAACTCCTTTAACTTGACCTTATCTGGGAAGTACTTTATCTGCCCTTCCATTCTAAATGATAGCTTTGCTGTACAGAAAAATGTTGGATGTAGGTCCTTGCCTTCCATGACTTGGAATACTTCTTCCCAGCCCTTTCTTGCCTGTAAGGTCTCTTTTGAGAAATCAGCTGCCAGTCTTATGGGCACTCCTTTGTAGGTAACTCTCTCCTTTCCTCCTGCTGCTTTTAAGATTCACTATGGACAGTAAAGTGACAACAAACTCATAAAACCAACAAATGAACCTAAAAAACAAAAACAAACTAAACAAACAACTAGAACAAAAACAGATTCACAGAAATGGAGATCACATAGAGGTTTATCAGTGGGGAGGCAGGGAGAGAACAGGGAGAAGGTACAGAGAATAAGAAGCATAAATGGTAGATACAAAATAGACAGGGTAGGTTAAGAATAGTATAGGAAATGAAGAAGCCAAAGAACTTCTATGGATGACCCATGGACACAAACTAAGGTGGGGGGATGCTAAAGAGGGGAGCAGGGTGGAAGGGGATAAATAGGAGGGAAAAAATGAGACAACTGTAACAACATAATCAATAAAATATAATTAAAAAGTAAAAAAATACTATATGTCCTAAAACTTTTATGACAATTCATGCATTAGTGTATATGCTAGGCTACTGTGAAACAATCTTATCAATTACACTAGGCTACCATAAAGCAATCATATTGCTGATTCTTCATTATGAATCATGAAGAACTATACCTATAAATAAATGTATCTTTTTCACATTATCTTTTCATTTTTGATGTCATGTTAGCAATACATATAATACCTACACTGTTTTTTATCATGTAAGATGTAGGTACTGACAGATAACTCATCTTATAAATAAATAAACCTAAGGTATTGATAAATACAGTATAGTACTATAAATGTATTTCCTTATGATTTTCTTAATAACATTTTCTTTTTTCTAGCATACTTTAAGAATACAATAGTATGTACCACATAGAACATACAAAACATGTGTTAATCAACTGTTAATATTATCAGTAAGACTTCCAGTCAACAGCAGGCTTTTAGTACTTAAGTCTTTGGGGGGGGGGTCAAAAGTTATACGCAGATTTTCAACTGCATGGGGTGTCAACACCCCTAGCCCCTGCAGTGTTCAAGGGTCAACTATAGTCACTTTGACACTGTGTTACTTTGACAATGATCAACTTTCAACTTCCCTTGGTTATGCCAAATTAAGTGTGAAAGAAATCATAAAACTAATTTTTTTTAAATAATCATGGTTTTTTTTTTCTTTTAACTAGGTACAGTCAATTAAGAGATCAATGTTTTAAAAACTGTCATGCCTTTAACAAAACTATATTACTCAAAAAGCAATGGATAAGTCTGAGTTTTCACCAAGAAGAAATGGTGTTTGAACACGCCTAAAAAAAAAATAAAAGCCATCACTTATGACTCTCCTTTTCAAATCAACATATATCAGTAGCTGAAAAAAGTATGCAATCTTACAGTAGACAGACTCACCCCAAAACCAAGTCTCTTTGCATGTGTGTATGGGGGGGGGTGTCATTAAGACTGTCAAAATTACTGACTCAATTTCTGCTTGAGACTCCAAGAATCAAAGTAAAATAGATCTCCATTCTTCTAATAACAGTACTAATCTTAGAGCTACCTGGATACTACTGGGGGCCAAAAGGCAAGAATAAGTTACTTTCAATTTTGCACTGGGGTCATACAGGTCAAAAGATTAAACTTCAAGGTAATCACAGAGGGGGGAAAAAACAGAAAACAGTAATTTAAAACTTAAAGAACAAAAACAAAAAAAACCTAGCATCAGGAAGTTACAACTTTATTCTTCAAAATTTGACATAGACGTAAACTATGAAAGTTCTCACATGAAAAGATAATATGAGAAATCCTATACCTGTCAAAGAAATTAAATTCATAATTAAAACCTCACAATATTAAAAACTTAAGGTCTAGCTGGCTAAACTGATAAATTCCACTAAATATTTGTAGACTAAATAATACCAATTCCACACAAATTCTTCCAAAAAATACAATAGGAAAGAACAATAAATACCCAATGCATTATATAAAGCATTACTTTGATTCCAAAATCTGAAAATGACATTTCAAGAGAAAAAAAACCTACAAAGTATCTTTCATGAACACAAATGCTAAAACCCTTAACAAAATTTCAGCAAACCAAATCCAACAATATATAAAAAGGTTAATACAACATGACTAAGTAGGGTTAATCCAGGAATGCAAGGCTGGTTCAGTATTAGAAAATCAATGACATTCACCATAACAACATACTACAGAAAGATCATGTATCATTTCAACACATACTGAAAGGCATTTGAAAAAACTTCACCATCAATTCATAATAAACGCTCTCAGCAAACTAGAATAGAGAACTTCCTTACCTTAATA
The DNA here is from genome assembly GCA_004024845.1 of Tonatia bakeri. Classification (NCBI taxonomy): domain Eukaryota; kingdom Metazoa; phylum Chordata; class Mammalia; order Chiroptera; family Phyllostomidae; genus Tonatia; species Tonatia bakeri. The sequence goes on from PVIA01003776.1 coordinate 147,620, forward strand.
ATGTACATCTACAAAAGCACTCGTGGCTAATGCCATAAATAATGATGGATGACTGAACGCTACTTGGAGTGTAAGGCAAGGATGTCTGCTCTCACCATTCCAATTTAACATCCTAGTGGATGTGATAGCCAGTGGAATAAAAGGGAGAAAAGAAAAAAGAGGAGGCAAGGTAAAAAAGCACACAGGCTATAAAATAAATAAATAAAAACTGTCTCTATACACAAACATGGTTATTTATGTATGAAATCAAAAACATCTACAAAAAGTTACCAGAACCGACACATGAGTTAAGATCTTAGGATGTAAGGTTGATATAAAAATCAATTATATTCTACACAAATCAATGAACAATGAAAATTAAAATTTTTAAGCAGTATCATTTACAACAGAATTATAAAACATAAAATATTTGGGTATAAATGTGACAACACATGTGCAGGACCTGTATGCCAAATACTACAAAACACTAATGAAAGAAATCAAAGACCTAAATAAATGAAGAGTTATATACTGTGTTAATAGACGGAAAGGTTCAGTATGGGTAGTATATAAATTCTCCCAGAGTTAATGATTAGAATTCACAATCCTAATCAAAACCCAGCAAGATTAGGTTAGAAACTGACAAGCTGACACTAACATTCATTTGATAAATCAAAGACTAGAGTTGTCAAAACAATTTTGAAAATGAAAAACAATCTTGGAGAACTCATACTAACTGCTTTCAAGACTTACTATCTGTACTACAGTAATCAGGACAGATGTTATTAACAAAACTATAAACAACGAGATCAAAAGAAGAGACCAGAGTACAGAAATAGACCACATATATACCAACTGTCAACTGGATTTCAATGAAGATACAAAATCAATTCAACAGAGGACATTTGGTGCTGAAACAATTGTACCTCCATATACCAAAATGAACCTCAATTATACCACATACTGCATATAAAAATTAACTCAAAATGAGTCATAGAACTGAATGTAAAACCTAAAACTTCTCAAAAAGAAACATAGGAGAAAAATCTTTGCAACTTTAGATTAGGCAAAGATTTCTAAGATTTGACACTAAAAGCCAAAAGCATAATCCCTAAAAGAAAAAAAAACTGATAAATAAAATATGTCTGCTCTTTGGAAGATGTTAATAGAGTAAAATGACAGGCCACAGACTAGAAGAAAAGACTTATCAAACACACATCTGAAAAAGGACTTGTATCCAGACTAAACCAACAACTTTCAAAACTCAATGATAATGAAAACAGTATAAAACTTGGCAAAAAAATTGACATATTTCAACAAAGATATACAATAACATAAATCACATACAAAGATGCTCACCATCTTTAGTCATTAGAGAAACACAATGGAAACCACAATGAGGTATCACTACATAAACATAAGAATGGCTTAAGGAAGACGACAATATCAAATACCAGTGAGGATGCAGAGCAACTGGAACTCTCTTACATTGCTAACAGGAATGAAAACTGGTATAGCCACTTGGGGAAATTTTCGGCTTCTTACAAAGTTACTTAGAGCTACCACAGAATCCAGCAATCTGACTTCTGGGTATTTACCCAAGGGTAATGAAAAAGAAATGAAAACATGTTCACACAAAAATCTGTACTGGAGTTTACGGTAGGTTTATTTGTACTCACCAAAACTGGAAACAACTCAAGTGTCCTTGAACTAAGCAATGGATAAACAAACTGTAATACATCCATACAATGGAACACCACTCAGCCAGAACAACAAAAAACAAACTACTGATATACACACAACATAGATGAATCTGAAATGTATTATGCTGCATCAAAAAAGTCAGTCTCATCCTGACTGGTGTAGCTCAGCTGGTTGGTATCATCCCATGAGGTGAAGGATTGCCAGTTTGTGGGTTCATCCCCATTCAGGGTGCATATGAGAGGCAACCGATAGATGCTTCTCTCCCTCTCTCCCTCCTTACCCTCTCTCTAAAAATAAATAAATAAAATCTTTAAAAAAAATTTTTAAAGGAAGCCAGTCTCAAAAGGCTACATACTGTATATTCCATTTATTTGCATTTCAGAAAAGGCAAAACTATAGTAACAGAAAACAAATCAGCAATTGCCAGCGGCTGGGGATGAGACCAGAAAGTAAACACAAAGGAGCACAAAGAAATCTGAGGTCGGCGGCGGGTGATGAGCAGTGGAGATGACACCGACAGAGATTCTCTCCGACTCAACTCTGGCCAGCATCCCCTGCGTCCTTTCTCAACTGGGCCTCAATCTCGGTCTATGAAGATGTGGACAGAACACTAAGAGAGTTTCTAACAGTTCACAGCTTCATCCAAAGGACGACCTGAGCCCTTCTGAAAGTGCCTGCCTGCCTGCCTGAGAAAACTCAAAGCTGCGAAAGAATTTAGTGTTTGTTCCAGGGACACCTGAATATAGGGTGCTGTCTGCCAGTTTCCACAGGAGGGTGGGCGCTTTCGGTAAGTGCCAGTTAACCAATCCAGATGGTTTTACATGAACCAATCTCCCGTTCCAGCTTTTTGTAATTTACACTCCCCTGACTCAACTGAACTTCTGCTCACCACCACCCCCCACCCCATTCTCTCATTCTTTTAAAACACTGACAAAACAAAGTTGAGTTCCATTCATACTGGACTCTTTTCCATGTCTCAATAATATATTACTGATTAAAATCTGTCCTCACCATTTAAACCAGGGCCCCGCATTTGTCAAAATTCATTAATACTGTACACTAAAAGGAATGAATTTTACTGTATGTAAAATCACACCAAAATTTAAATAAGAAAAACAAATTTTTGTAAACAATAACAAAACACTTCTGAACCATCAGCAATATTTTACCTCATTAATAGGTCAAAAATACCGATATGATCATCTGAAGTGCTGAAAAGTCATGACAAACACCAATTCTAGAATTGTGTTTCTATCAACAACTAAATGTGTACACCCTTTCTCTAACAGGAATACAGAAACCATGGCCAGGAGGTCAGGTCTGACTTATGCTTTGTTTGTGTATGGCTCCATGAGCTAAGAATGGTTTTTACACATTTTTAAGGGGTTGTAAGAGAAGAAAAAAAGGGTGGGCCTTTAGAGAAAACATCTGCCCCCACCCTTGCCTTTAAGCCTACTACTCAAAATGTGGTCCCTGGACCAACAACCTCAGAAAATCTCAGGCTCCACCCTAAAACTACTAAATTAGACTCTGCATTGTAACAACGGAATGAGAACAAAGTATTATCTTTTCTTATAGATGTATCTTTGTAACATCAGAAATACATAGTAATAGTAATATACAGAACTCTAGAAAACTCTAAACAGTATTTCTAAGATAAATCCATAACACACTTGGCAAAATGGTCCTAGATCAACTCAGAAAAACCATCAATTAAATTTCAATTATACTGTGACTATTTGCTGAAACCAAAATTACAGCTGATACAATCCAACATCAAGATAAAATGCTTTAAATCATTCTCCCAGAGAATGTGGTAAGCACTTATGCCATTCAGTAAGCATAATAAGTTACAAAGGTGCTCCAAGGTTTTTAAGGATATTTCCCTAATTATTTCATAAAAAAATATATAGATCTGAATTTTCCCAAAAGTTTACATACACGTTATATAGTCATTAATCTCGGCCCCCCACAGTGACTTGGAAGTAGCCATTCTACAAGTCCTGCCACAAATGGAGTGTTTAACTGAAAATTAGATGCAAGTATTAGCTAGGCTGGAATTCTGTTGCTATGATTCCCCTTGGGAAAGAGGGAGGATGGAGCATATATTTAACAATAATGTAAATAAAATTACAAATACTACAAAATAGAATCATTACTCTCTGATCAAGGGATTTGCATTTGTTTGTATCAATACAAATCTCCCTCATATTAAAAGTCATTAAACAACAGAATTGGTAATATGCAAGTTTGGACTTAGGACTCTCCCCCATTCTGTGAGATCTGCAGATTCTATAATACTTCCTAAAGCAAATGCTGAAAATATAACTATAATATTCTTTCTACTACCCCTACCGTAATTATAAAAGAAAAACTATGAATTCCAGGACTGAAATGTTTTGTTTTGAGGTTAACAAATTAAACTCATTTAAAATGTACACTGTACCTCTATTAGATTAAACATATGCTCACACTGATGTCTCCAACTCAGCCACTATCACATGAATCTTTCTGGCCTGAAACAAGCTGCTTATCTGTAACTTCCTACAACAGTGAGAAACCTGGTTCCCACCACCTATCCTCTACTTTCTCTAATTCCAGTATAGACTCAGATTGTTAACTAAACCTTTTGGGAAGCAACACTATCAAGGAAGAGGATACCGCTTACAGGTTTGGTCTTACAGGTTTCATGCATTTCCAAAGTTACTTAGGTCAACACCTTTCGTTTCCTGCTCTTTTCAGTGAGACTTTTTCATTCATTTCTATTAGAATTAGATTTTTCTGTCTGCTGCAGTCTACATTCCAATTTGAGGTACTCCAACCCCCTGATTTTTTAAATTTGCATATTCATTAAGCTCCACTTTCTGCTGTAAAGTTACACTGATTCCGACAAATGTATACTGCTTTAAAAAAAATGCCTCGTACCTTCTCTATATAAAACATCGTATAAACAATTTTACCACTCATTCATCAGGCAAATATACATTTCCAAAGTCTCCTTCGATTCTACTGAACAGAGTACAGGGTCCGGCAGACATAAGGCTTGCTTGAGTGGGACTGACAGGGCACATGAACGTCTCACAAGAGGGAGAGCAATCTGAACATTTCACCTAAAATGTCATATAGTGTGCCTGAGTGTGATACTGTTATGTTACAGGATTACACGCTTTTGATTTCATAATCAAAGATTTTGTAATAAAACAGGGGTGTTTTTTATTTATTCTGGACCCTGAATACAGTCTACATGTTTGTAGGCTTATCTCCATGTAGATCACTTTTTTCACAATCTCTGAGGAGACTCATTTCTGTAAACTTTGCTTTCAGATTAACAGCTGTCTTCTCATCATTAGGCTTCAAAGTTACAATGTTGCAGGGTTATGTAAGAAAACAGATTTCGTATCTTTTTTACAACCAAGTTCTAAAAGTTTCACTTACACTTCTATCATTAATAAAGTTTTAAAAGACAGTTATGAATTTATATTACTGCTTTCACCTCTATTTCAGTCTTCCCTTACATAAACTAAGATAATATAAATTCACTTAGCTAGTCTCACTGTAAGGACTTTTAAACAAAATCAGTCTAAACAGCATCTGTTTGCTGTAGTTTCTTGTTATAAATAATGTTATTATTAGATCCAATACCAATAGTTCAGGGAACCTAAGATTGGGAATCTAAACAAGATATAGGAGCATAAAGATTCTATTCTCTGGATGCCAGCCCCAATCCAGATTAAAAACCTGTGAATATGCCGGGAACTCATCTATCAAAATTAAGATTCTTGACTACACACACACACACACTCTCTCTCTCTCTCGTTCTCTCTCTATGTGAAATCCTTCTAGTTAACAAATATCATATTATACTTGACCCATTCTTCATGTATTCAGATTTTGAACACAAAGAAGCAAAGCCCTCCCTGACTTCTGACTTCCAGTTCAGCAGGTAAGAAGCTTAGAAGTCATCACTCCATCCTAACAACAAGCAAAAACCTGAACAAACTCGAAAATCAACAATTATTCTTGGATTCATCAGAGGTCACAGAGCAAACCGGAGAGACAGGCAGGCAAATACAGAGAATCACAACTTACCAGAACAGAAACCAACAGGCAGAAACTTCCATAGGAACCAATATCAAGGTAGGAAAACCTGAGCTGTAATTGACAAACTGCTAGAGGCTTAGTGTGTAGACAAATCTAAATGCTAAAAACTCCAGAGGGAACTAGGCATGAGCAGGCCCTCACACTTTTTGTGAGTTTTACCTCCAGGAAATCTACCAGGTCCTCAAAATGAAGATCAAAGAAAAATTCCCTCATGCTTCTAGCAGGAAGAGCAAAAAGTAACCATGTGAATTACATCAGAGCATTTCATTCTTCTTAACAAGGCATGACCTCAAGAAAAACTATGTTACCAGAGCCTACACAGTTCCTTTTACCCAATATATCATACCCAACTTTTTAATTTTAATCCCCACCAGAAGACTTATCTTCTTTTTATTGCTTTTAGAGAGAGAGGGAGAGAGAGAAGCACTGACTGGTTGCCTCCCATATGCCCGGACCAGGGAATAAACCCACAACCCAGGTATATGCCAACTGGAAACTGAACCCTCTGGTTACAGTACAACACTCCAACCGTTCCTTTTTACTGGTCAGTAATGTTGGTGCCAAAATCCTCATTTCACACATTTCCCCAAAGACAGTTAAATCATATTCTTATTCCAAAGAAAGGAATAAGAAAGAGATAAATGATATTCCTAAAATATCACAATTTGGGTATCTCAGTCAATGCAATAACCCGAGAGCAGAAGGGAGCTCTGTTCCAGGGTCTTCTTTTGCAGCCGTCACAATGTATTTTTCCCTAGGCTTCACACTCAGAATCTGCTTTATAAGACTTTGCCCCTCACCAGAGAGTGAAGAAAAATGGCAGTGGGTCGTAGAGAGCCGGGAGAGAAGCATTCATGGCATTCAGGGATACAGCACTGAAGCTGATCCAAAAGGCATGAAGTGATGTTGGAGAAGTATGACAGCTAATCGGAATGGAAATTCCATTTTGCAAACCCAAACCCATCACTCAACATGAGGCGAGAAGAAAAACCCTGGAGAAAGGAAAGAAAACATCCACTGGATTTGTCCTCCAAAGTCAGACAATGTATCTATCCTTTGTATCCATGGTAGATACAGAGGATTTCTTTTCTATCTTGGGTTATTATTATCTGAGGAGATTATTTGGGCTACATGATGGGACAAAGCTACAGCATTTTAATAATGTCATATGAATACCAATGCATATCCCTTAATACAAGTGCAGTGCAAGACAAGACTAGTATGTTTTGTCCAGGAATATGTGTAATCCAGACATGGTGTAAATACACAATAATATCTCTATAAATGGAACAGACTCTACTCCTCTAGGTACTAAAAAAATTTTAAAGGTTGACACTATAAATGTATCAGAAAGAGATTATGTGAACTAGAAAACTTCCAAGTAAATTTTTCACATCAATCTATTACATATAATTTTTTAAGTTGAACCCATTAGGAGTTTTTGTTGGTCATTTTTCAAAATTATTCTGTGACTTCAAAATTCCCAGGATATTTACACAACTAAAAAGAGCTGCCAACAGAAAGCATTATGGCCTCAATGAGTGTCAAATAAATCATCAAGAGTTGTATCTGCACTGGAGAGGTGAGGAAAGGCCATGTCCATCACTAAAATATATATCAGACATAGCGACTCTTGACTGTAACTGTAAACTGCATAAGAGAATCTGAAGAAAACAGGTTGATACAGTAAAGGACACCTGCTTAAAAAAAAAACTTGAACAACATAAGATGTCAGATTTAACAAGGAGCAATATTTAGGGGTTACTACTTTTAAGAAAGAATTAAATATTAAAGGAGTTGTGGGCACTAGTCAATAAGAGAAAGATATAAACTTTATTTTAAAATCAATTAGCAGAGCCCTGACTGGTGTGGCTCTGTTGGTTGGGCAGCATCCTGCTAAGCAAAAAGTCATCAGTTAGATTTCCAGTGAGAGCACATGCCTGGGTTGTGGATTCAGTCCCTGTCAGGAATGCTTATGGGAGATAACCAGTCAATGTTTCTCTCTTACATCAATGTTTCCATCCCTTTCTTCTCCTTCCCTAAATAAAATCTAAAAAAAAAAAAAATCAATAAGGAGAATAGAAAACATCAGACTGCTAACAGAATAGAGACTTCAGCATGCAGGGAAAAAGAAAATTCTGAAGAAAAAAAATTCTCTGAATTCTCTGCTAGAATATGACATAAGCATTTTCTATTATTAACATGACAGAAGCCTGAAAGTCTCCTTGTAACCTAGCTACCTAAAAATCAGACTAAGATAAACTCATTAACTACATAATTTTATTTTGCACTCTTTAATAAGAATAATAATAGGGGCACACATATTAAGTAAGGAGTAGTTGTTTTGTTTAGGAAGTTAACCTAGCTTAGAAACTTTGGTTACTGAAAATTACTTATTTGCATAATATATTCTGCAGAGGTTTTTTTTTTTTTAATTAGCATCAGATTTAAAGGCCAATTTTAGTATCCTTTAGGAAATACAAGTGTTTGATAAATAACTCCCATGGCGTCTCAAAAGCCAGGCTACAGATTCATATAAGAGAAATCTCTTCGGCAACAATTATTACTAACTCTGCAATTATGTAATCAAATTTGGCCCCTGGTTTACTTTGGCTTCAATGGGTTCTATTTTGACTTTGAATTAAGAGAGGATAAACATATTTGCTTGATACTGAAGAATTAAATATATGTGGTTACAGCTCCACTATGAAATAGTATGAACATCTGCTCTTCATCAAAAATCATGAAAACTAGTACCAGATTGTTATATGCTGTTCACTAATTTTCATATGTATAATTTTACTGCTGTATCTGGCCTGATAGCCATTTGCAAAGACTTCTGGACAATAAATTTTTAATGAAGCAAAGAGTAGACAATAGGCCACATTTTAATTAGGTATTAAAGTAAAAAAACATTAAGTTTTCAAGACGTCAACTTCCAGTCAAGATGGTGGCATAGGCAGACACGGCTCGCCTCTTCGAACAACTACATCAATTTTACAACTAAAATGTAGAACAATCATCACTCAAAAACATCAGAAATCAAGCTGAATGGAAGTTTGACAAGTACAGAATCAAAGAAATCACACCCATCCAGACTAGTAGGAGGAACACAGATACAGAACAGGCTGGTCTGACACACACACCAGGTCCCCCAGCCTATGGTTCTATTGTAAGTTCCCACAACTTCTGGCTGCAAACACCAGGAAGAATTGAGTCGGTGAAAGAAACTGCTAGAGCCCCAAGCAGGTCCTCTTAAAGAACCCACACACAGACTCACCTACTCAGACTCACTCCCTCTGAGTCCCAGCACTTGCGTGGCAGCTTGAAAGGCACCAGTGGGAGCTGAGGCCGGGAGACTCTCTCAGCCTCACAGGAGACTTCTCGGGGAAGCCCACAGAGTCTGAGAAAGTGCACAAGCCCACCGCCCGGGAGCCAGCACCCGAAGGGCCCAATCTGCTTGAGGGAGGCAGTGGAGGGGATGGAAGTCCTAGAGAGAACGGAGCAGGCACCATTGTTCCCTCTCAGACCCCGCCCCCACATACAACGTCACAACCCAGCGACTGGGGTGCCCCGCCCCGGTGAACACCTAAGGCTCCGCCGCCCTTACGAAACAGCTGCAACCAAACCAAAGGGAAATGAAAAAGATGGCTCAAACAGATTTGAAAGCCCCAGAACCAATTTTTTTAAGTGACCAAGAGATAGCTGAACTATCAGATGCACAGTTCAAAGCACTGGTGATCAGGAAGCTCACAGAATTGGTTGACTTTGGACATAAATTAGATGAACAAATGCAGGCTATGATAAGAGAAATGAAGGAAAACGCACAGGGAAACAACAGTGAGGGGAAGAAAACTGGGGCTCAAATCAATGGAGTGGACCAGAAAGAAGAAAGGAACAACCAAACAGAAAAGAATGAAGAAACAAGAATTCAAAAAAACGAGGAGAGGCTTAGAGACCTCCAGGACACCTTTAAACGTTCCAACATCCGAATTATAGGGGTACCAGAAGGGGAAGAGGAAGAGCAACAAATTGAGAACTTATTTAAACAGATATTAAAGGAAAACTTCCCCAATCTGGCAAGGGAAATACACTTTCAGGAAGTCCAGGAAGCTCAGAGAGTCCCAAAGACGTTGGACCCAAGGAGGAACACACCAAGGCACATCATAATTACATTAGCCAAGGTAAAAATGAAGGAGAGAATCCTGGAAGCAGCAAGAGACAAGGAGACGGTAACCTACAAAGGAGTTCCCATCAGACTGTCAGCTGATTTCTCAAAAGAGACCTTACAGGCAAGAAGGGGCTGGAAAGAAGTATTCCAAGTCTTGAAAAGCAAGGACCTACATCCAAGATTGCTCTATCCAGCAAAGCTTTCATTTAGAATGGAAGGGCAGATAAAGTGCTTCTCAGACAAGGCCAAGTTAAAGGAGT